>JACEEZ010017583.1:62500-90000 GCA_016584305.1 Chionoecetes opilio | reverse complement strand
TTCGGTTTCCCAAATATAAAGAAAGGTAGGTACAGATTTACTTGTTATGATGTTAGATATGTAATCAAAAGCAAACAAACTGAGAATAGTCTTGGGCATAGACCACGTACTATATCTCTGGACTGTTCACGCGACAATGTTTTGAAATGGACCCTACCCATAACTACGTCACGGTTTGTTTATATCGGTGCATTGTGGGGATAAGTCGGGGGCAAGAAAAGGAGGCAAGATAGTGAAGAAGCGGAGAATGAATACCAGAATGCATGGACAAAATATGTCTAACAGCAGCGACTGAAAAAAGAAAGATAAGAGATGCGAAAGTTACGTGTGAGAGGAGCAAGATCCAATCCCTGAAAGAGAAAGGACTTGTAGGTGGACGTGAGTGGTACAGATTCATGAGAGGTGAAAAGATGTCTGGTACTGAAGATGTGAAAGTCTTGAAAGTAAATGATGAATGCGTAACAGAGGAGACAAAAATCAAAGAGGCTATAAAGAACTTTTGGGAAGACATTGGAAGCGTGGGTGAAATCTTTGACGTAAGACCAGGAAAATGTAACGTTGGAAACAAAAGATGCGGAAGAGTTGTATGAATGAATTAGCAGGGATGAAGTAGAGAAGTGTGTAAGGAGGCAAAAGAATGAAAAAGCAGCAGGCCCGGATGAAATACCGTATGAGATGTACAAGAATGGAGGTGAGGTGATGATTGATAGAATGACTGACCTATTTAACCGTGTGTGGGAAGAAGAAAGGGTGCCTAGCAAATGGAATGAATGTAGAGTGACTGTTGCATAAAGGAGGATACAAGAGTAAGAGTGAATTGAAGAACTACAGACCAATTGCCGTAATGAATACAGTAGGAAAAGTTTTCAGTGCAGTGTTGAACGAAAGGTTGTGCAAATGGGTGGAGAGAACTAGAGTGTTGGGTGAGGAACAAAATGGTTTTCGAGTGGATAGGAGAGCAGAGGACAATATGTGTGTGGTAAATGAACTAATTGAAAAGAATAAACGGGAGGGAAAGACACTGTACCTTGGGTTCTTAGACATTGAGAAAGCCTATGATAGAGTAAACAGAGAAATGTTGTGCAAGGTTTTGGGAAAGGCTGGGTTGAGTAAAAAGATAGTGAACATAGTGAGGAGCATGTATGAAGACACTAAAGCAAAATATAAGCTAAGTAATTGTTCTCGTTCGGCGCTTCGCGCCTCACTCGAACACTTTACTACAGACAGATCAATTCAGTGAGGGTTAGGGGGTGAAATTTTTCCGGAAAAAGCTGCGCATCTCGGTTTCTATTTGTGCTACAGAAAATCAATGCATACCGTTGGAAAGCTATTCGAAAATTAAGGTAACCTTTAGGAATGTTTTTTTTCAAAATTCGCCCCCATTTTTTCACAAAACGCCAAAAACTGCAAATTTGAGGAAAAGTTTTAAACAGACTTTTCTAGACTATTGTTACCATATACCCTAAAATTGCCTGACCATGACGAAAAATTGTCTTGTTTGTTTAGCTATTTGATAATAATTTTACTCTAGAACTGAACGGAATACGAACTCCAAACACGTTTCACACCTAGGTGTGAACGCCTATTTACTGGTATAGAAACAGAATGGGTGAGGAGTGAGAGAGGTGTTAGGCAAGGATGTATTCTATCCCCAATCTTGTTTAGTATGTATGTAGGAACTGGCAGTAAGGATGATAATTGATAATTTGATAATTGATAATTTTTATTGGTCTCAATAAGTTACGTATGAATAGTTTACACAATATAAAATTACACTGAGAAGTATAAGCCCGATGAGCAGGTGCTGTAATACGGGCCAATAATTAATATATAAGGATTTTGCTATCACATCATGAAAGGCATGCATAACTAAGAATTAGAACATAGAACATCACAAAAACATTTATATGTTAAGAAAATATGACAAAAAACAAACAAACAAAAAAAACCAATAGTAAGATCTGAGTACAACAGGTTAAATGCTATTAACAATACACAAAAAAAAAAAAAAAAAAAAAAAAAATTGCATACATATTTCATCAGGTACTTATCTACGCAACTAAGTACTGTAACCTCACAATAGTATTCAAGCATCTTATACATTCGAATAATTGTTTAACAACTGTTGCTTAAGCTTTGATTTAAATAAATGCTTTGATGGAACAAGTTTTGTGGTGTCAGGTAGCTGGTTCCACTGTCTGGCTCCTCGAAACAGAATACTTTGTTGGGCATGCGATGTCCTGTACAGGGGAAGTCGGAGCTCCTGTGGTCTTCTCGTGTCAGTGTTATGAATTATAACTTGGAATCCTATGTCAATAGGATATGTGTTTATGGCATTATAAAGAAAAATACTACTTTGCAACATTACGATATCTGGCAACTTAAGAAGACTATGATCTCTAAAATACGGATTTGTGTGGTCATATCGATGGCAGTTAAATATTGCACGTATACATTTTTTCTGTGTGGTAAATAAGCTTTGTATATATGTTTGATAGGCTCCGCCCCAAATGGATGCACAATATATAAGATGAGGATAAATTATTCAATAATAGACTTGTTTAAGATTTTGCAGATTTAAATGGTTCCTAATTTTATAAATTACTCCTATTAATTTTGATATTTTAGATCTAATGTCGTCAATATGTGGTTTCCACTTGAGAGTATTATCAATTAAGATCCCTAGAAATTTTACTGCTTTAACTTTGTTGACTGTAAGATCATTAATTTTGATGATGATATCGGTTGGTTGAGCGTGTAGGGAGTGTGATACCATATAATTCGTTTTTTTAATGTTTAGTGTTAGTTTATTGCTTTTAATCCAGTCAGAAACATGTATTAACTCATTGTTTAGTGTGTCCTGTAGTGTCTTGAGATTATGGCCTTGAAGGTAAATAGTAGTGTCATCAGCAAACAACAAGAATTTTAATTAATTACTTGAGCGTATTGTATTATCTATAATAATATAAGCGAAAGTGTGTGTGTGTGTGTGTGTGTGTGTGTGTCTGTCTGTCCGCTCTAGGTGCCGCCCCCTGTGGCGGAATCCCCTAATATGGCACAGTTTTGGAATCGGGTTGACCAGGGGAAGGTTTTAAGCCCACTTATAAGATGATCCGATCACATTTTTTTTTTTTTTTAGCAGCCTATTGGCGAGAATTGTGAAAAAAGTGGGTTGCGAGAATTGAGGAAACCTTGGATGTAGGGTGATGGGTAATGGGTGAGTGAATGGGTGGAGTGATGGGTAATGGGTGTGAGTTGATGGGTGAGTGAATGGGTGGGGGGTGATGGGTTGGGGGTAATGGGTGATGGGTGAGGGAATAGGTGGGGGGTGATGGGTAATGGGTGAGTGAATGCGTGTGTGGTGATGGTTAATGGGTGAGTGAATGGGTGGGGGGTGATGGGTAATGGGTGAGTGAATGGGTGGGGGGTGATGGGTAATGGGTGAGTGAATGGGTGGGGGGTGATGGGTAATGGGTGAGTGAATGGGTGGGGGGTGATGGGTAATGGGTGAGTGAATGGGTGGGGGGTGATGGGTAATGGGTGAGTGAATGGATTGGGGGTGATGTGAATGGGTTGGCGTTAATATACATTTCTACATCCATGATTTCATGAAAGTTAGAAGGGGCTATCTGGAGAGTCTGTGTTTGGTGGGCCGAAGGCCCACCAATAGCCCTCCGCAGGAGCTAGCCAAAAAGTCCGCCCGGAGGGCGGCTTTGCGGCTAGTAACATTTATATATATAAAAAATAAAACAGGGCCCAATACTGAACCTTGAGGTATACCGCAATGAGTTGATTTACAAGCTGAAAAAATATTATCAAAAACTGTGAACTGTTTCCTATGACTTAAATAGCTTTTAAACCATTCAAGAGCGGGGCCACGAATCCCATAAACCTTGAATTTTTCTACAAGAATGGACTGTGAAATGGTGTCGAAAGCCTTTGTAAGATCACAAAATAGTGTTACTTGGTAAAGTTTGTTGTCTAAGGTGTTGTAAAGTGATTGGCACAGTTTATGTACAGCCAGCTCAGTGGAGTAGCCTGGTCGGAACCCAAACTGACAATTTGATATTCAGGTAGTTCATTAAACGAGTTACCATTACTTTCTCAAAAATTTTACTTAAGGTAGGCAGTAACGATATGGGTCTGTAATTTTCAGGATTGGTGTTGACGCCTTTTTTATATATAGGTATTACCTTGGCTATTTGGAGATATTTCGGAAAGGTACCGTACTGAAAAGATTTATTTATGATATGTGCTAAGAAGGGAGAAATTGTATCAGAACATTCTTTTACAACCTTGGTATGAATATTGTCATGACCAGGAAAAGTTCCTTTAAGATTAGTAATTATTGTCTGTATTTCTGTCACTGTTGTCGGTTTTAAGTAAAAAGAATAAGGAGCAGGTGCAGGTAAGAAATATGTAAATGGTACTTGAGCTTCCTGTATCACTTCTGAGAGGTTATCAGCGACGCTTGTAAAATAGTTGTTAAATCCCTCAGCAATATCATTAGAATTTGAAACATATCTGTCTTGAAACGAAAAAGCGGTTGGTAGTTGAGACTTACTTCTTCCCATTATAGTGTTCAACACTTCCCATGTTTTACTGGAATTTCCTGAATGTTCTTTTAATTTATTTTTATAATAATTCTCTTTAGCGGCTCTTATTGTTGAAGTGAGTACATTTCTATATCTTTTAAATTCAGTACCATAAGTTAGTGGCCATTTTGCATACTGCTTTTGTAATTTATGACGGTGTTTAATATAATTTTTAATGGCAGTTGTAATGTACGGCTTGGCAATGTGCTGATCTTTAACTTTAAAAGTATTAGTTATAAAATGTTTCCTGTATATATCAGTAAATTTATCAATATAAATCTCAAAGTCTTCGTTAACATCCATTGACGTACTATGATGTTCCCATCTGTAGGTGCCAGGTTCATTTCTAAAGCTATTAATACTTTCTTGAGTAATTATAGTTTTCGTTACAGTTTTGTGGGGGTACTTGTTATCAACGTTATGTTCTGAGAAACATCCAAATATGGGGAAATGGTCACTTATTGTGGTGTGCAGTATACCACCACCTGAGTGGTTATGTACGTTGTTCGTCCAAATGTGGTCTATTAGTGAGGCAGTTGTTGCAGTTACCCTTGTAGGTTTAGTGACTATCGGAAACATGTAATGTGAATAAAAAAGGTTAACTAATTCTTTTACATTATTGTTAGTGGAATATTTTAATAAATCTATATTAAAGTCACCCATTATGTAGCACTGTAATCTAGAATCAGAGTTTGCTGAATGTAATATTTCTTCCAAAGAAGATAAAAAGTCAGTAATGTTACCATTGGGAGGTCTATATATGATTCCCACTAAAAAATTGTGTGGTTGAGTTACCCTTAAAAATAGTGACTCAATATGAGGTAATTGGAAGGATGTGTTTTGCACTGGAAAAAATTGGAAGTTAGAACGCACGTAAATGGCTAGACCTCCTCCACTGGTGCTTTTGTTCTGGAAATGTCCTTTGAAATCATTTAATTTATATATTGGACTTATGGCATCATTTAGGCGTGTCTCACATAAACCTATTATATCAAACTTGAAGTGTAATGTGTCTAGTATTTGTGCTGAAAAAGTATCTAAATGAGATGGTACACTAGCAATATTAAAAGTCAATATTTTTACATCATGCGTAGAGAAAATATCGTCACTGTTCAGGTCATTACAAAAATAATAATTACATGATGATTCAGGTGTAACAAGGTCAGTTTGGTTATTGCTAACTAATAATCTTTCACTATCTTGATATCTATTTGGCTCAAATATCATATCATTTAAAGTTGTCAATGGAAAGTTATGCTCATCATTTAGTTCTTCATTCAAATTGTTATAATTTAGGTTATGGTATGGAAGATGAGAAGTATGGATGCAGGAGTGAGAGTAGGGAGTGACAAAATAAGTTTATTAATGTATGCAGATGACATGGTAGTTATGAGTGAGTCGGCCGAGGAACTCCATGGAGTTCCTCGGCCAACTCACTCTGCTCTGGCTCTGCAGAGCCTGTTGGAAGTGGTGAATGAGTATGGGAGAGACTTTGGAGTAAGATTTAGCAGTGAGAAAAGTAAGGTGATGATAGTGTTACGACCGGGCCAAGACGACTCTGCCTCAAGATCAAGATCGGAAGGAAGGGCCACGAGGGACGAGAGCAGACAGAGAGGAGAAAAGCATCGCGAGGAAACAGAGCCTACGGTGGTGTGACAGGCATCCCAGGAGAGAGGTAGTGTCCCCTGGGGGCTAAAGGGCGTCTATATGAAAGGTAGGCGACTGACTGTATCCCTGTGTCTAATCGGGACCAGAAGCAATGACTCCCATAAGGCCTTGAGCACGGGTACCCCACACAGGCACATCACCACCACGGCACACACATAGACAGGCACATGCGTAATAACACACTCACATCCTTTCCAGACAATAATTGTACTAGGTAAACACTACAGAAACAGCCTTACGTCCTTTGAACACAGGCCCAGCCACTTGCAGACCGTCGAAGCCCTATGATTCCTCCTGGCCGCCTATAGTCACTGCTCTACGTCTTATATCATTCCAGAGTCACCACATCCTGCACCACGCCAAGACGACACTTTCCAACAACTCCTTCAGGCCCCTCGCACACACAGGGATACAGTCAGTCGCCTACCTTTCATATAGACGCCCTTTAGCCCCCAGGGGACACTACCTCTCTCCTGGGATGGCCTGTCACACCACCGTAGGCTCTGTTTTCCTCGCGATGCTTTTCTCCTCTCTGTCTGCTTTCCTCCCTCGTGGCCCTTCCTTCCGATCTTGATCTTGAGGCAGAGTCGTCTTGACCCGGTCGTAACACTGCCCTCCCCTCACAAAAATTGGCCGACCTCGGCCAGCCAAAACTAAAAAAGAAACAGAAAAATAAAAACACATGGCTACATGCACATATAACACAAAATTCTTAAATGAAGGGCAACTCGCACCATCATTAAACAAACCACCTTCTACCAAACGTTACCCCTCCAAAGCTTCACAACTGCAAGTCCCTCCATCGCCATCCACCAGCCGCCACTGTAGTGCTGGAAATTCACACCAGGCCGCCCTCCTCTTCCACGCGAGACACACCAGCAGGAACACACACAGCTGCAACCTCAACCAGGCGCCACAGCACAGGGGGACTTCCTCTACCCTTTGGCCCGCCTCAGAGGTAACCACGGCCCAGGAGCCTTCACACTCCACTGTACCTCCGCAGCTCTAACCCGGCTCCACTGCTCCAGTCTCCGCGGGAAAGGCGCCATGCCTTCCTGACCGACCATGCCCTCCAACTGCAAGGCGCCGGTGACGGTGCGACAGGGCCCACTTCTCTGCCCCTTCCTGGTTCCTCTTCAGAGTGAGCTAGCCCTCTGGACCTTCCAATATGAAGTCTTCCATCCACCGAGGGGAAGTTACGCTGCAAGGGCGCGAACAGGGTGTGCGGGCGTGGACTGCACAGGTTAAGTCGAGTGGTCGGCAAGAAAGGACACAGGGATGCCACCGCGTCTGCAGGACCTCTGGCAGAGGAGTGGTAGCTGTTTAACCCCAGGGCAGGCTGCCAAGGTGGGGCAGTTGCTGGAGCAGTATGCGGACGTGTTCTCGAAGGGTGACCACGACTTGGGCAGGACCGGGCTCGCCCAGCACCTCATCCACACGGGCGACAGCAGGCCCATTAAGCAGCCCCCTCGGCGGATAGCACCAGCGAGGAGGAAGGAGATCGAGACAGCTGTGGAGGAACTACGGGCTCAGGGTGTCATCGAAAAGTCCAGCAGTCCATGGTCGTCCCTAGTGGTATTGGTTCGAAAGAAGGATCCCAGCTAACCATCACCGGCGGGCCGACGTAGGCCGTAGAGCGGCGAACGGCGGCCGCCGGCGGCAAATTTACCTCCGTCAGCCCTCCGAAGGCCCGCTGGTGTATTTTCAGACGGGATAATTTACTATGTTGAAAATTTATGTACAGAATTTCAAGAATTGAATATTTCTATGTGTAAACATTTTGAAACAACAGTTATATGATTATCTTGATGTAGTATTACATCAGTAGTGACAAGCAGCGGCAACTTGACGTCAATCCTCCGGAGGCGCGCTTGTACGTATTTGTAAGTGAGAAATATTCATTTCATATTATATATATTAACACAGTAATATACATAGTATCTCAATATCGGTACCATCACTATTATTAGGCCTGTTCAAGCTATTAAAAATTGTTATAAAAGTTTTTATGATAGTTTATAGAAATTATCATATTTCAGTTTATTTCAAATATTTCCAGCTTTATCAGGAACACCCAAAGATACATAGAAATAAAGATGAGATACGTACATAGGAAGGAGTTTACATGGAAAAAGGTTATCAGTTTGTCTGTGTGTGTAGACATATCATATAAAAATAACACTTGATTAACCGCGGCGAAGATTATTACGGAATAGCACAAGGTCATATATTCCCTTATTTCAATAACTTCCAACATATTATCAACACATAAATTATACTCAACGGTACACCTAATATGGAATATGTAGATGATGGAGTTAACATATGAATAATATCATGATTTAGAATAGAGTATTATTTGAATTCTTTTCCCAGCTATCAATGCACTAAACTGCCAGACGTACGATAGCCATTACAAAGGGTTAAAAACCCACAAAAGGCCTAAATTGTCACCCTTAACCACTCGATAACATAATGAGAACCTAGTTATAACATGTTTTCGCTCCTTCATTATATCGAAATAGACTGAATAATATAAATAATTGCAGTACGACACGTTTTTTTAGGAATTCCTTGACGGCGCCTGGCGCTGTGTCTGAGTGAAAATAATCAGTTAGTTGGAAAACGCACGAGTGGGTGGATGTTGTTATGTTGTTCGCCGCAACCTATATCCTTCTACATGGCTGTTCACGCCGTTCAGTGTTCCACGTACACCAGCATGTAAACTCAATAACGAAAATGTTTTTGTACTTATGAAATAAACAATGTCCGTAGCAATTATGATCCTAGCAATCTCCTTTTCATCGTATTACTGGATAACGACACAGGAATATTTCTGGTTAAATTTTCTAAGCAAATTGCATTATATAGTAATGTTTTTATAAGTGTTGAACAGCCCATTAGTCTATTAATCGGCTAATGGGCTGTGCAACACCCCTTATTACATTACTATATCTGCAATATACTTAGAAAGTATAACCATAAATATTCCTCAATCAGTTAATATAACAGCGGCAAATGGTCATATGCCCTACGGCGGGCCGCTGGGAGCGGCCCGCCGGTGAGCCTCTGAGCAAATTCCCAGCGGCCCTACGTCGTACACTTCCGTCGGGCCGCCGATAGACATACGGAGGGCCTCCGGAGGCCCTCCGTCTTTGTGTTTGCTAGGATGAGACGATGCGTTGTTGTGTGGACTACAGGGCGCTCACGGCAGTTACAACCAAGGACTCTTACCCGCTGCCTCGCATAGACGACACGTTGGATGCATTGGTTGGTGCACGGTGGTTCTGTACCCTGGACCTTAAGTCAGGGTACCACCAGGTCTTCATGGCAGAGGAGGACAAGCCAAAGACTGCCTTCTCATCCGGCCAAGGATTGTGGCAGTTTAGGGTCATGAGCTTTGGTTTGGTCAACGCTCCCGCCACTTTTGACAGGCTGATGGAGCGAGTACTGAATGGCCTCCTGTGGAAATCGGCTCTGGTCTACCTGGGCGATGTGGTGGTGTACGGAGGCACCTACGAGGAAATGCTGGCAAGGCTGGAAGAAGTGCTGGACAGGTTTAGGGCTTCGAACTTGAAGCTCAGCCACAAGAAGTGCTGCCTCTTCCAGGAACAGGTGTCATTTCTGGGTCACATCGTGAGCCGGGATGGGGTGTCGGCTGATCCCGGGAAGGTAGAAGCCATCAAAGAGTGGCCAGTTGTCCGTAGTGTAACGGAAGTGCGAAGCTTCCTGGGCCTCTGCACGTATTACCGGAGATTCGTGCAAGGCTTCACACATATAGCCACATCACTTCATCACCTGACACGAAAAGGAGCTCGGTTCCTGTGGAGTGATGAGTGCGAGTGCCTTCGAGCAGCTGAAGGAGGCACTCACTCACGCCCCTGTATTGACATACCCTGTTCCTACGGAACCATATATCTTGGATTGTGACGCCAGTGCTGAAGGAGTGGGGGCTGTCCTCTCCCAGCTAGTGAACGGGCAGGAACATATAGTGGCATACTACAGTCGCAAGTTTTTTGCTCCGGAAAGGAACTACTGTGTCACCAGGAAAGAACTGTTGGCGGTGGTCAAAAGCATGGACCACTTCCACTCGTACTTGTACGGTGCCGATCATGCTGCCCTAAAGGGGTTGAAAACCCTTAAGAATCCAGAAGGGCAGCTTGCCAGGTGGTTGGGCAAGCTAGAGCAGCATGACTCAACCCGATCATTCCCACGCGTCTGAGGCCAGCCCAGTAAGGGAGGCAAGTTAGTTGGGCGGCTGTGGGGGCGGGTTTGTATTTGTAACAATAGTAAATAGATCAGAGGATGAGAAAAACGCTACATGGAGACTGGGAGAGAATGAATTAGAGCAAACTTGTGAATACAAGTACCTAGGGATGTGCATGAGTTCCAATGGATGTGAAAAAGCAAAGTGTGAAAAGATCAGCCAGGTAAATCAGTGGGTTGGTCGACTTGGAAGTGTTGCAAGAATGAGGGCAAGCAAGTATGATGTGTTGAGGGAAGTGTGGAAGAGTGTAATTGTCCCAAGCATTATGTATGGTATGGATGTGATTGCATGAAATGATCTGGAATAGAGAAATTGGAAGTGGGACAAAATAAAGTAGCAAGAATGGCACTGGATGCACCCAGGTATGCAGCGACTGAAGGTTTGAGAGGTGACATGGGATGGAGCACGTTTAGAGAAAGACATACGAATGCGACACTTAGGTATAAAGTCAGACTGGAACGAATGGAGGACACAAGATTGGCATGAAAAGTTTACTTGTGGAGTGAATGCAGCAGTAAATGGGGGAGCGATGCCAAAAGATGGTAGATAAAACTGGATTGCGATTTTGGTGGATGTACCAGCTGATAGATGGAAGACCGAATGTTGTTGAATGGAAGATGATGAACGGTGATGGAGAAGGCCTTGAGTGGGATGTAAGAAAGTGGAAAACTGAGATCGATAGAGTAGTGAAATATGTGGGGCTGAGTAAGTGGAAGAATAGATGGAGCAAAAGAAGACACTAGAATGGTATAAGGAGAAAGAGGCACCAGCGTATGGAAGTGTGTATGATGGAACCCGGGGTGGCGACCTTCTCTTCCAAGCCAGGACACAGTGTATGAGCCGTAAGAAGCCGGCTTCTTGCCGGCTTCTCTCTCGTTTGCGTGCCTCGCCAGAACGGCTGACAGTTGCCAGCTTCTTGTCGGGGCTCGCCAGCTCGGCGATCACAGCTGATAGCTGTAAACAAAGCAACCACACAATGACGATTGATTGATTGATTTAATGCCAAAAAAAGGTGAATGTGCACACGATGACGAATTGTCATCTTCAACTCATATCCAACCACATCTTCTCTCATAAACATACTGAATTAAACGCAATGCTAGTCATTTCCACAATATATATATACCTATCAGCTGCTCTACCGTAGATAACCCTATAGTCGCCAGTCACTTGCCACTGCACTAATGTCGCCAGGCGCAATATATTACGAATTTTACCATCACTATACTGATTTGTATGTGCCACTGAAGACGCATCCACAGTAGTTTACATTATGTACATCACACTACATGTCTTCAGTGGCACATAAAAGTCTGTAGGGATGCTAAAATTTGTAATATATTGTGCCTGGCGACATTAGTGCAGTGGCAATTGACTGGCGACTAATATGTAATTACAGATAACAGGACACAAGTAAACACACAGATGTACATTCAAAAGCATGGACTTACCTTAAGACCACGTATAATAATATACAAGGTACCGTAGATAACACTATATTATTTATACGACGATATTCACTTTATTACTAGTTCCGCCTGTCCCGCTGTTTTGCGAAATATTGTCAAGGCGCGAAATCCTGTAAACCTCCATTCATCGCTCTTATATCACTGGTTTTACAGGATAACTGCTGCCCTGATACATGTTACAGGCAACATCGCGTCACTAGCTTCCCATGAGAACACTTACAACTAATAATAGTTACTCAAAAGCTTATATTATCCACGTCAAAAACAGTCAGGAGTATGGTTTTTATCATGTATTATTTTATCAACTATTATTACTTGTAAGTGTTCTCATGGGTAGCTAGTGACTCGATGTTGCCTGTAACGTGTTTCGGGGCAGCAATTAAGCTGTAAAAATAGTCTCACAAGCTCTGCCCTTCCCGCCATATTTGTTGTTATCTCTGACGTCACGGCAAGAAGCCGTGAGAAGCCGTGGTAAAGGCGGCGTCACACTAGTGCACTTTTTCCGTCTAGTTAGACGATCTCCGTTGATTTTTTCTCGCTCTGACTAGTTAGTCCGTCTGAATCAGTCAGTCTGAGTCAGACGATCGTGATCGTCTTCATATGGAAAGTTGAAGACGACTTTCATAGTCAAATCAAAATCCATAGTGATTACTTTAAAGATATTCAATATAAATTAGTAATTTTTTGCAAATTATAATTCAATACATTTGAAAGTATTAAAAATATTCAAGTGACTATTGTACATGTAGATACATTTAAAAGCCGGTTCTATATAACAGCCAACAGTCTCTCGCATGACTCGATTGTTCTTCTTCTTCTTCTTGTGACCTTTTCTGCTTATTATCGCTTTGTAGGTCGTCTGTCAAGCTCGTTGTGTTTCTTTTTCAAGACACACTCAAAATTTGTTTCTCACTCTTCAAGACTTCAACTTAAGATTATAGACGAAATGCTGTGGACTTGTAGCTCAGAAGAATTTCTCGTTGAATGCATACGAGGCCACCTTGTCTCTGGGACCACAGATCAAAAACTTGTACACCAAGAAGGCCTTGATATTCTAGATCTTATCTAGGTCTTATTATATCTAGGTCGATGTTAGGTCTACTATTGATAATACACATAATTAAGTGTATACCAGCAATAGCTTGCCCTGGCGTCGAAGCCATGTTTGTTTACAGTCGAAGGAACAGCTGCCTGGTAGTGCAGGCGAACGATTGTGTGTGTGACGGCTTGCAGTCAGAAAATTGTTAGTTTTTAGAAAGTTGCTGAAAAAACTAGACGGAAAAAGTGCTAGTGTGACGCCGCCTTAAGCGAGCCCTGGCTCTCGCTTCTTCTGGCTTCTTACGGTTTGCCCAGCTGGGCCAATCCGTAAGAAGCCGGCTTCTTAAAAGTGCCTCGCGTTAACAGAAAACGCAAGCTGCAAGAAGCCGGCTTCTTACGGCTTCCTCACCAAAATTCATCAAAAAATGGATGTGAATGCAAGGAACTATAGATGGTCTGAGTCCGGCAGCAAAGTGTGCCAGAAGTGTGACATGGGTGAGGATGAAACAGTGGAACGTGTAATACTAGAATGTGAGAAGTATAACGGGGAGAGAATGGAAATGATGCGTGTGGTTTTGACTGAAATGATATGTGACATGAATGAGGTGGTTGAAAGGACAGGAAGAGAATGGATGTTATTGCTGCTGGGACTGTGTGGTGAGACAAGGGGACGGATGATTGAGGCAGTGAAAGAGTTTTTGGAAAGAATGTGGTGTATGAGAAATAGACAATAGAACTGCATGCTTCTATGTAGTTTTTGTTTTGTTCTGTTTCCTTATGTGTTTTTCTTACAGGAGCAGCCGGTTAAAAGGCCTATGAAAAAGAGTCAGCTGTAACATCAAGATCAAGATCAAGGGGTCGCCGCGGGTGAGAGAACAAGGAAGGAGGGAAGAAAGAAATATCTAGCCTTTCTAGATATTGAGAAAGCGTATGACAGAGTGGATAGGAGAATGCTATGTAAGGTATTGGAGACGATTGGCATGACTGAGAAGGTTGTTAAAATAATAAGCAGTATGTATGAGAACACACAGGCCAAGTTCAGTATGGGTGACCTCGAGACTGGATGGGTGAATAGTAAGAGAGGAGTAAGACAGGGCTGTGTCCTTTCTCCTCTACTTTTTGGATTATATGTTGAGGAAATGGCAGTGAGAGTGAAGCGTACAGGTCTGGGTGTGAAAATTGGAGATGAAGTGTTGAGTGTACTGATGTATGCAGATGATGTGGTGATCCTTAGTGAAAACCACAATGAGCTACAAGAGATGCTGAATGCTGTGACTGAGTATGGAAGGGACTTCAACGTTAGGCTCAGTAAGGAGAAGAGTCAAGTGTTGGTGGTGAATGGGGATGACTCTGATGATGACAGGATTTGGATGGTGGGTGGGAATGAAATAAAGAGAACGAAAGAGTACAAGTATCTGGGTATTTGGTTGGATGATAAAGGATGTGAGAAAACTAAACATGAGAGGATAGCTAGAGCCAACCAGTGGGTTGGAAGGCTAGGCAGTGTGGCAAGATGTCGGGCCAACAAGTATGAAGTGGTGAGAGGACTATGGAAGGGTGTGGCAGTCCCTAGCATTATGTATGGCCTGGAAACAATGGTGTGGTCTAGGAAGGAGTTGGACAGATTGGAAGTAACACAGAACAGAGCAGGCAGAATAGCATTAGGAGCCAATAGGTATGTGGCAGTGGAAGCGATTAGAGGAGACATGGGATGGAGCACGTTCAGAGAGAGGATAGCAAAGGCAGGACTGAGGTACAGAGCTAGACTGCAACGAATGGATGACAGCAAATGGGCAAGCAAGGTTTGGGACTGGAATATGTATGGGAAGTGGATGAAAGACTCAGTAAAAGTGGAAAGATGGACAGGTGAACTGGGAATGTTTGTGACATGAGTGATGAGACATGGGAGTATGGCTGTATGCAAAAAGGAAATAAATAGGAGAGTGGAAGAAAAAGGGAAAGAAGAATGGCTGAGGGGAATGAGTGAGAAATCAACACTGGAATGGTACAGGAGAAAGGACCAGCCACGGAATGAAAGGTTCTATGATGGTGGCTATGGAGGGGACCTACTCTTCAGAGCCAGGACGAAGTCGCTGGAGGTAAATAGTCGTATGTACAGATGGAAGAATGATGGCAGCAAGGTGTGTGTGATGTGTGTGACAGGAGTGGATGAAACCGTGGAGCACTTGATGCTAGAATGTGAACGGTATGAGTATGCTAGAACAAAGATGTTGGAGGTAGTGGAAGGAGAGGTCGGAGTGGAAGAATGGCGAGAGATGAGAGACAGGAGAGTGGAGATGGAGTACCTGCTGGGGTTGTGTGCTGAGTGGAGGAGTGACAGTCGTTTGATTGAGAGTGTAAAAGAATTCTTGGAGAATTCGTGGAGAGCACGTAGGAGAGAGCATGAGAGGCAGGGGGCCCCTCAGTGATGGGGGACCCCGTATGAATGTGATGCAGAGAGAGGAAGGAGGGGAAAAAGAAATCCCTAGTTTTGCTTCCCCCTTTTGCTTCTCTCCCAACAGATTACGTGTGTGGGAGAACGCCGGACCAAAGGCTTCACTGACAGCATCCGCTGGGTGACTCCCAAATCAAGATCAAGATCAAGATCATGGAGTGGCTTAAGCCCGGTTCCCACCTTCCCGCTTGTACGGCCGCGATACAACAACAAAGACGTCACAATGACGTCACAACAAAGTCTACCGCACCGCCGTACCGCTGTACGGCCGCCGTACAAAGTTAAATTCAAGTCATCTCTCCCGCTCGGTGGTGTCCGCTCGAGCGGAGTTGCCAACTGTGCCCAGTTACCACAAATACTACTCAAGCGGTGATGATGGTGACGTCATTGTTGAGCGGTGTTGCTGTAAGACGGCCGTACAAGCAGGCTGATGGGAGCCGGCCTTTATAGAGTGCCTATATTATATAGAGTAGCGACAACTCGATTTGCGGGCGCCATCTTGGCGCCAAGGCCTCCTCGTTCACCCAAGACCCGGGGAAGTTCTCAAGGCATTACCCCGCAGTATGTCATGTTATACATGTATAAAGGATAGACTGTTACCTTCGGAAATGCTTGTACTATAAGATTATCACATAAAACATAGTAAAACACATTAAATAATGGTCATTATGAGACTGAAGAAATATGATGAACTTAACATTCACTTAAAACTCGTCGTCATGTATAACTTTGTGGGACAGCTTATAAGATGGCAGATATCAATACAGCAGAATTTTATTAACTTTCCATGACATATTTCGTTTCTGTACATACATATACCTACAATATTAGGTTAACATAAATTACGGGTTATGAACNCTCTCTCTCTCTCTCTCTCTCTCTCTCCTCTCTCTCTCTTCTCTCTCTTCTTCTCCTCTCTCTCTCTCTCTCTCTCTCTCTCTCTCTCTCTTCTCTCTCTCCTCTCTCTCTCTCTCTCTCTTACACCAATAATCCATGTCAATCATAATTGAAATTCATAATGGATGTTAATATATTTATTTTCCTTATTTCAGTTTCTATAGTCATGCATTTCATCATTATCCTTCATTAATCTTTCGTTCCTCCCTTTGAAGTAATTTAAGATAAGCTCAAAGTTTTTGATGTCATTAAATGAGATCATGGTCAAGAGAGACTTTCGAGCTCTACGAGTATTATCAGGGAGGAGATTAATAAATGTAAAGAATTAAGAGAACGCAGAGACAAAGTGAGAGAGAGGTTCTGAGAATGAGAGAGATGAGGAAGAAAAGAGAGAGAGAGAGAGAGAGAGAGAGAGAGAGAGAGAGAGAGAGAGAGAGAGAGAGAGAGAGAGAGAGAGAAGGATGAAAATTGTAAATACAGGTCGCTCCCTCCCTTTTCTCTTTCAATCGTTGTCGCATTATCACTGACGTGTGAAAAAGGGGAGCCTTCCCCTGACCCGTCTGCCGTCACAACCACACTGTATATGTACTATAATACACTATAGACATATAGACACTATAATTGGGGAGGCGATAGCGGAGTGGTTAGAGTCTCCGATTGGCGTTCTCGGTGACCCGAGTTCGATCCCTGAAGAAAACCAAAAAAAAACTTTCTGCACCGTCGAGTGGCCTAAGAACACCCACATGCCCTACCCATCAACTCTACCTTCGATTGCGAGTGCATCGAAGGACACAGGGGGGCGGCATGAGCCTCTAATCACAGGCGTCACTATAAGAATCCTGCCTGCACCACCACAGGCGAGGACCAACCATCAGAGCCCTCAAGTGAACCTCCAGAGCCTACCATCCGAGCCCTGGTTCACCACTGCCTACAGGCGCTATAGGCACAAATGTAAAAAAAAAAAAAAAAAACTATAAACACGCTATATAATATATACTATATACACTATAACTACACTATATACCATAAGTACCATCATATCCACCACCAACACTACAATTATCACTACTACCATTACCACCACTATTGCTACCGTCACCACTATTATTCAAATTACCTCAACAAACGTCATCACAACTATTATCATCAACTCATCAACATCATTATAACCCCAATAACATGTGTGTGTGTGTGTGTGTGTGTGTGTGTGCGTGCGCGTGAGGAAAATTTGTTTCTTTTTCCTTCCTTTCATGTCAGTATATTATTTTTTTTCTCTCGCTCTCGCTCTCGCTCTCGCTCTCGCTCTCGCTCTCGCTCTCGCTCTCGCTCTCCTCTCTCTCTCTCTCTCTCTCTCTCTCTCTCTCTCTCTCTCTCTCTCTCTCTCTCTCTCTCTCTCTCTCTCTCTCCACGCTTTGGGTCCTATCTGACTCTATGGCCATTTCGAAGTGGGTCCCAATTGACTCGTGGACGAGACGGTTTTGAGGCCTATTTAACCTGTGTCCCATATGGCGCGTGGCCGAAGTGAACTCGTGATCAGTTGACCTCAGTACCAATCGCTTCAGTACCAAATGACATATAACCCCTCAAATTAACCTCAAATTAACCATAGAATAACCTCGAAGATAAAAATAATAAAAAATAACCTCAAATAAACTTTTAGAATAGCCACCATGATACTTGTCCTCAATTTTTTTCTAAGAGTTCAGACATGCGTGACTCGGGAAGGTCAACACCAAGCACAGCCTCCTGGTGGTGGCGATGGAGTCACAGGTGCGCCACAAATCCCTCAGGGGGAGAAAAGGCATAGCAATATTGTCTGCTGTTTGGGAGCGTTGTGAGCCCGAAGGTGGAGTGCATGCATGATTGCATGAGGGATTGGGAATGCAATACCTCTTGTAGGTTCCTTATGTACTTATGTTCTTAATGGCTGGAAAATTAAAAAGGCAAGAAAAGAGAAGATAGGTCAGAGGTGAGAGGAAGGGAAAAATATAAATAATTGGAGAAGAGAACTATAGAGGAAAGGAAAATGTAAACGTAAACAAATCACGGTCAAGGCTTGTACCTCAAAAAATTTAGACAAATGTATAGTGCGTACATATAAAAATCATGTTCTGACGTGCGTATAGAAATTACCATTAAAGACATGGATCATTTTACTTAGATTGGTGGGCTTCGCATATGATATATTTTCTCAGGTACTCGCACACTAAGAAGGTTGGTTCTGCTTGGTTCTGGTTCGGCTTGTTCTGGATATCACGGGTGGAAGGACAAGCTGAGTGAAGCAGTGATTTTCTTAATATTCAAGCTTTAGGTTATCCTTGCTTACACAAATACTGCCCGGGTGGATAAAGTAAAGATTTATTGAAAACGAGGGCATGAATTCAATACTTTCGATGCTTTCTAAAACACTCAACCGTCCATCGTCTGTGGTCATATCAGCGTTATTAAAACCATTCATAATAGACACCTTTATAGACAGCACGCGAGTTACATTCACTATATCAATATAACGCAAAATTCATGAAGTAGAGTGTTAATTAATTGGGCTTTCACAGATTCCCGATTTTCTACTCCGATCCGCACCGATAATTTGACCCGGGAGAGATCGGCATAATTATCGAGAAAGGTCAAGAGGAGGCAGGAAGGTCATGCTGAGGTCGGCCGCACGGTGAACGTTTTTGAGCATGCACTAAACTTTCGATTTTTGTCGGGCCGCTCGGCAATTTCGTGTGAACGGCGTATGACAATCGTGAAAATTCGTGCTGGTTCGTACTCATTCGGGTTGTGTCCCGAAACAGCACGATTTTCATGCGAGCTCGTACAGCTCACGATTCCAACACGAAATTCATGTAGGTGAAACCGTATGTCAGACCCCCACACCGAATTAGCACGAACCAGCTGGACACAATACGAATTTCGGGAGGCCGTCCAAAATCGACCTTAATTAATACGACTGTAACAAGAACTCATACGATTTAAAGCCAAATGCACAGGAAAATTATACGCGCATACCATATAGCATTTTTCACTACCAGATTTTGTAAAGCTGCTACTGAAATGAGTGATTGGTAGAAAAAGGATGTGCAATCTGGTATGATATTATCTTGCATATATATATATGCAAATGTGCTACTGTATATTACGGGTCTGGTTCTTTCATTAAGGAAATGAATGGAAGATAATCCAGGATGAATTACATTTAACATGACGGGGTAAAAATGTTACATTGTAGTATGAAAACTTTAATGCGAACGCTGAATGAGGCTGAAAAGGAAATGGTGCTGCAGAACTAAGTATTGCAGAGAGAGGAGTAAAAAATAAAGACTGTTCGGAGATAAATACAAATTGTGAGGGAGAATGATGGGTGTGCGTCACTTGCCGAACCCGCTGCCGTGGCAGGGCTCCCTCGTTCCTAAAGGACACCCAACACTGATAGGTAAGGGAGGCGGGGGTAGAGGAAGACCCGCGCCCCTAGATGAGCTCCGTGATGCAGTAAATCATCTCGAGGTGTGGAGGGAAAGATACGACTACGCGTGGGCGGTGAAGTGAACCAAGAGCGGGGGAGTGAACCAAGGGCAGCGGAGTGAACCAAGGGCGGGGGAGTGAACCAAGGGCGGCGGAGTGAACCAAGGGCGGGGGAGTGAACCAAGGGCGGGGGAGTGAACCAAGGGCGGGGGAGTGAACCAAGGGCGGGGAGTGAACCAAGGGCGGGGAGTGAACCAAGGGCGGCGGAGTGAACCAAGGGCGGGGGAGTGAACCAAGGGCGGTGGAGTGAATCAAGGGCGGGGGAGTGAACCAAGGGCGGGGAGTGAACCAAGGGCGGGGGAGTGAACCAAGGGCGGGAGAGTGAACCAAGGGCGGGAGAGTGAACCAAGGGCGGTGGAGTGAACCAAGGGCGGCGGGAGCGAAACATGGGTGGGGCAGCGAACCAAGGGCAGGGGAGTGAACCAAGGGCGGGGGAGTGAACCAAGGGCGGTGGAGTGAACCAAGGGCGGTGAACTGAACCAAGGGCGGGGGAGTTAACCAAGGGCGGGGGAGTGAACCAAGGGCCGCGGAGTGAACCAAGGGCGGCGGAGTGAACCAAGGGTGGTGAAGTGAACCAAGGGCGGGGGAGTGAACCAAGGGCGGCGGAGTGAACCAAGAGCGGGGGAGTGAACCAAGGGCGGCGGAGTGAACCAAGGACGGGGGAGTGAACCAAGGGCGGTGGAGTGAACCAAGGGCGGGGAGTGAACCAAGGGCGGGGGAATGAACCAAGGGCGGGGGAGTGAACCAAGGGTGGGAGAGTGAACCAAGGGCGGGAGAGTGAACCAAGGGCGGTGGAGTGAACCAAGGGAGGGGGAGTGAACCAAGGGCGGGGGAGCGAACCAAGGACGGGGGAGTGAACCAAGGGCGGGGGAGTGAACCAAGGGCAGTGGAGTGAACCACGGGCGAGGGAGTGAACCAAGGGCGGGGGAGTGAACCAAGGGCGGGGAGTGAACCAAGGGCGGTGGAGTGAACCAAGTGCGGTGGAGTGAACCAAGGGCGGAAGAGTAAACCAAGGGCGAGGGAGTGAACCAAAGGCGGGAGAGTGAACCAAGGGCGGTGGAGTGAACCAAGGGCGGTGGACTGAACCAAGGGCGGGAGAGTGAACCAAGGGCGGGTGAGTGAACCAAGGGCGGGGGAGTGAACCAAGGGCGGGGGAGTGAACCAAGGGCAAGGGAGTGAACCAAGGGCGGGGGAGTGAACCAAGGACGGGGGAGTGAACCAAGGGCGGTGGAGTGAACCAAGGGCGGTGGAGTGAACCAAGGGCGGGGGAGTGAACCAAGGGCGGGGGAGTGAACCAAGGGCGGGGGAGTGAACCAAGGGCGGGGGAGTGAACCAAGGGCGGTGGAGTGAACCAAGGGCGGAGGAGTGAACCAAGGGCGGTGGAGTGAACCAAGGGGCGGTGGAGTGAACCAAGGGCGGGGGAGTGAGATGCTTCGTATGACAGGGTGGTAAATTATGCACATGCGAAAAAATCAAAAACATTTTATTTGTTTCCATACACTATGCTTGTTAAATACGCACACACAAATACACACTTGTTTTCTCTTGTTTTCTCTTGTTTGTTTTTGTTTAGAGGATAATGCCTCAGAGCCTAGTGATCTACCGCTGCTGCATATTAGTGTTGGCCGAAGCCACCACCCCTGGGGGGGGGGGGTTACAAACTCCCGGCTGGCACCCGGCACCCATTCACTGCTGGGTGGACAGGGGCTAGGGATTTAAGAAAGACCACCCATCTATCTTTCGCTCCGCCCGGGGATCGAACCCGAGACTTCTAGGTTGTAAGCCGAGCGTGCTAACCACTACACTACAGAGTTCCCTGTAGGAACTCACACACACCACACACACACACACACACACCACACACACACACACACACACACACACACACACACACACACAAGACACACACATATATATATATTATATATATATAAAATAATATATATATATATATATATATATATATATATATATATATATATATATATATATATATATATATATATATATATATATATATATATATATATATATATATTTTATATATATCTATAATAATATAAGCGAAAGTGTGTCTGTCTGTCTGTCTGTCTGTCTGTCTGTCTGTCTGTCTGTCTGTGTGTGTGTGTGTGTGGTATAGGTTCCGCCCCCCGTGGCGCAATCACCTCATATGGCACATTTTTGGAACCGGGTTGACCAGGGGAAGGTCATAAGCCCAATTATGAGATGATTCGATCACTTTTTTTTTCTTTTCTTTTTTAGCAGCCTATTAGCGATAATTGTGAAAAAAAAAGTGGGTTGCGAGAATTGAGGAAACCTTGATGTAGGGTGATGGGTAATGGGTGAGTAATGGGTGGGGTGATGGGTAATGGGTGTGGGGTGATGGGTGAGTGAATGGGTGGGGGTGATGGGTTGGGGGTGATGGGTGATGGGTGAGGGAATAGGTGGGGAGTGATGGGTAATGGTAAATATAAGCGAAAGTGTGTCTGTCTGTCTGTCTGTCTGTGTGTGCGTGTGTGTGTGTGTGTGTGTGTGTGTCTGGTATAGGTTCCGCCCCCTGTGGCGCAATAACCTCATATGAAACATTTTTGGAACCGGGTTGACCAGGGGAAGGTTTTAAGCCCTTTTATGAGATGATCCGATCATGTGTTTTTTTTTTTTTTTAGTAGCCTATTAGCGATAATTGTGAAAAAAAAGTGGGTTGCGAGAATTGAGGAAACCTTGATGTAGGGTGATGGGTAATGGGTGAGTGAATGGGTGGGGTGATGGGTAATGGGTGTGGGGTGATGGGTGAGTGAATGGGTGGGGGGTGATGGGTTGGGGGTGATGGGTGATGGGTGAGGGAATAGGTGGGGGGTGATGGGTAATGGTAAATATAAGCGAAAGTGTGTGTCTGTCTGTCTGTCTGTCTTGTGTTGTGTGTGTGTGTGTGTGTGTGTGTGTGTCTGGTATAGGTTCCGCCCCCCGTGGCGCAATCACCTCATATGGCACATTTTTGGAACCGGGTTGACCAGGGGAAGGTTTTAAGCCCAATTATGAGATGATTTGATCACTTTTTTTTTTCTTTTTTTTTAGCAGCCTATTAGCGATAATTGTGAAAAAAAAGTGGGTTGCGAGAATTGAGGAAACCTTGATGTAGGGTGATGGGTAATGGGTGAGTTAATGGGTGGGGTGATGGGTAATGGGTGTGGGGTGATGGGTGAGTGAATGGGTGGGGGGTGATGGGTTGGGGGTGATGGGTGATGGGTGAGGGAATAGGTGGGGAGTGATGGGTAATGGTAAATATAAGCGAAAGTGTGTCTGTCTGTCTGTCTGTCTGTGTGTGCGTGTGTGTGTGTGTGTGTGTGTGTGTCTGGTATAGGTTCCGCCCCCTGTGGCGCAATAACCTCATATGAAACATTTTTGGAACCGGGTTGACCAGGGGAAGGTTTTAAGCCCTTTTATGAGATGATCCGATCATGTTTTTTTTATTTTTTAAGCAGCCTATTAGCGATAATTGTGAACAAAAAGTGGGTTGCGAGAATTGAGGAAACCTTGATGTAGGGTGATGGGTAATGGGTGAGTGAATGGGTGGGGTGATGGGTAATGGGTTGTGGGGTGATGGGTGAGTGAATGGGTGGGGGGTGATGGGTTGGGGGTGATGGATGATGGGTGAGGGAATAGGTGGGGGGTGATGGGTAATGGTAAATATAAGCGAAAGTGTGTCTGTCTGTCTGTCTGTCTGTGTGTGTGTGTGTGGTGTGTGTGTGTGTGTGTGTGTGTGTCTGGTATAGGTTCCGCCCCCCGTGGCGCAATCACCTCATATGTCACATTTTTGGAACCGGGTTGACCAGGGAAGGTTTTAAGCCCAATTATGAGATGATCCGATCACTTTTTTTTTTTTTTTTAGCAGCCTATTAGCGATAATTGTGGAAAAAAGTGGGTTGCGAGAATTGAGGAAACCTTGATGTAGGGTGATGGGTAATGGGTGAGTGAATGGGTGGGGTGATGGGTAATGGGTGTGGGGTGATGGGTGAGTGAATGGGTGGGGGGTGATGGGTTGGGGTTGATGGGTGATGGGTGAGGGAATAGGTGGGGGGTGATGGGTAATGGTAAATATAACCGAAAGTGTGTCTGTCTGTCTGTCTGTCTGTGTGTGTGTGTGTGTGTGTGTGTGTGTGTGTGTGTGTGTGTGTGTGTGTGTCTGGTATAGGTTCCGCCCCCCGTGGCGCAATCACCTCATATGAAACATTTTTGGAACCGGGTTGACCAGGGGAAGGTTTTAAGCCCAAGTATGAGATGATCCGATCACTTTTTTTTTTTTTTTTTAGCAGCCTATTAGCGATAATTGTGAAAAAAAAGTGGGTTGCGAGAATTGAGGAAACCTTGATGTAGGGTGATGGGTAATGGGTGAGTGAATGGGTGGGGTGATGGGTAATGGGTGTGGGGTGATGGGTGAGTGAATGGGTGGGGGGTGATGGGTTGGGGGTGATGGGTGATGGGTGAGGGAATAGGTGGGGGGTGATGGGTAATGGGTGAGTGAATGGGTGTGTGGTGATGGGTAATGGGTGAGTGAATGGGTGGGGGGTGATGGGTAATGGGTGAGTGAATGGGTGGGGGGTGATGGGTAATGGGTGAGTGAATGGGTGGGGGTAATACATACATTTCTACATCCATGATTTCAGGAAAGTTAGAAGGGGCTATCTGGAGAGTCCGTGTTTGGTGGGCCTTCGGCCCACCACCAATAGCCCTCCGCAGGAGCTAGCCAAAAAGTCCGCCCGGAGGGCGGCTTTGCGGCTAGTATATATATATATATATATATATATATATATATATATATACACAGTTTTATAACGTTAACTTGGATAGGTAGGATTTCGGTCGTGTTTAACTAAAGTAAAAAGTAACCTTCCAGCAGGAAAGAGTTCAGTGACCTTCGAGGCAAACAACGCTATTTCCCCTGTTTGCTTTATGGCAGGAGCATTTCTTTATAACAATATTTCCATTGAAACAAATAACGCAGTAAAGAGAAGCCGTAATTTTATGAGATACTTACAGTGTACATCAAGTCGTAATTACGCGGCGCCTCGGTCTAATAAAAAAATCTAAAACGTTTTAATCCCAGCCTTGTGTACACGTCTGGCTGTGAGCTGAGCACGTGTCTAGCCGCTGCCGTGCTCATAGGGGCGCCTAATGAAATCTAAAAATTTCTTTCGAACCGCTTGGCCTGGGATAGCGAACACAAATATGAACAGACAAGTCTTTTAATGCTTTGAAACGCTCCTCTTAATGACAACATTGATGCGAACACTGTTAATCAAATGAGGCCTGTTATATCAGAGTCTTTAGAAGCATTGAACCCTGCAGGAGGGGAGCGCCGTGGGGCAGAGGTAAAATAAGCATATCACGAGAATGAAGATGAAAGAGAAAAGTGGAGGTGTAAGTAAAGGAACAGTGATGGAGAGAGGGAACATTAGGGCGAGTGCGAGGCAGGGAAGAGGAACGAGAAGAGTAACGCTGCTCTGTGTGTGTGTGTGTGTGTGT
This sequence comes from Chionoecetes opilio, assembly GCA_016584305.1. Classification (NCBI taxonomy): domain Eukaryota; kingdom Metazoa; phylum Arthropoda; class Malacostraca; order Decapoda; family Majidae; genus Chionoecetes; species Chionoecetes opilio. The sequence continues at coordinate 64,563 of JACEEZ010017583.1, read as the reverse complement.
GTGTGTGTGTGTGTGTGTGTGTGTGTGTGTGTGTGTGTGTGTGTGCGTGGTGTGGGGTGTGTGTGTGTGTGTGTGTGTGTGTGTGTGTGTGTGTGTGTGTGTGTGTGTGTGTGTGTGTGTGTGTGTGTGTGTGTGTGTGTGTGTGTGTGTGTGTGTGTGTGTGTGTGTGTGTGTGTGTGTGTGTGTGTGTGTGTGTGTGTGTGTGTGTGTGTGTGTGTGTGTGTGTGTGTGTGTGTGACTCACACCCCTCTCTCTCTTCTTCTCTCTCTCTCTCTCTCTCTCTCTCTCTCTCTCTCTCTCTCTCTCTCTCTCTCTCTCTCTCTCTCTCTCTCTCTCTCTCTCTCTCTCTCTCTCTCTCTCTCTCTCTCTCCTCTCTCTCTCTCTCTCTCTCTCTCTCTCTTCTCTCTCTCTCTCTCTCTCTCTCTCTCTCTCTCTCTCTCTCTCTCTCTCTCTCTCGCGCTCATAATATGCCCTACATTTACCACTGTCTTCTCTTACACACTATACTGTTAGACATTTGATGAACCTATAGAAAGCATATCAATGGCCAAAAAAATTATGATGCATTCACCTCAATGTATATTTCCCGACAAAATACGAACATTCTTTTCACCGTCCTCCACTTAAGTCATTTATATTAGAGAGAAGAATATTTTCTGGACCCTTCCTTCCAGTGTATGTTACATGGGCTACATTCAGAGAGGCTAACGTCCATGCTTCACGACCTAGCGACATCCATCAGCTGTTTTGGGCAAATTACGCATTCTGCGAGCAGATTGTGACGTACTTAAAGACGTTAGCGGCCTTTAAACTTAAAGACTGCCTAAGGGGTGGTGTAGAGGACGTAACATATATAAAAATACTCATAAATTGAGTATATATGATGTTTTCTGACTCAAGAACTGAACAGGGCAAGTATACAAATGAAATTAGGCCATATTACAATGCCATGCGCTCGTGATGAGTTTATTATGGGGTGATGGGCCGAGTGGTGAACGGCGGCATCTCACCCCGACTCACCACACCATACACCACCACGCAGTGGCACGCACGGCTCCGCAACAGACAAGGTACATATATTCCTTCTCCTTCCTTTTCCTTTCCTTCCTTTTTCCTTCTCCTTCTCCTCCTCTCTTCCTCCTCCTAACCTTTTCTTGTAGCAGTTGGTAGTAGTTGTAGTAGTAGCAGCAGTAATAGTAGTAGTAGTAGCAGCAGTAATAAAATATAAGCCGTGTTTTTGTCGTCCAAGCAACGTCTTGGTACAAGACGATGTACGAATGGTCTTGTGCGAAGACCGTTTTTTCTCGCAATTGAAAACGGATTGGTTTCTGCGACAACACAACAAGTTTGGTAGGGACCGAAATAATAATCAGTCCAAAACATTGCAAACAATATCACAAAGCAGTATAACACACATTTCAGTAAGTGTTATTGGAGTGGTCTTCGTACCAAGACGATGCTTGAACGACAAAAACACGGCTTATATTTTATTACTGCTGCTACTACTACTACTATTACTGCTGCTACTACTACAACTACTACCAACTGCTATAAGAAAAGGTTAGGAGGAGGAAGAGGAGGAGGAGAAGGAGAAGGAGAAGCTAGGAGGTGGAGGAGGAGGAGGAGGAAGAAGGGTGGAGCATTTTGGTGTGGATGATAAATTTGTTTATAAACACAGCTGAGAGCGTGGAAGCCTTGTGATTGGCTGAAACTATTTGAGAAATACTATGTGATTCGCTGGCGAGGCTGTGACGTCATTGTGCTCGCTCAGCCAATCAGCTATCGAAGCCCATAGCGACACCGTAGCGCCACTCCCATATCTCGTACCAGAATCCCCGCGAGCGAGGTCAAGTCGAGCGGGTCGTACAAATAGAGGAAGTTAGTTAAGCTAAACACCGTGCCCCTTAACTCTCTTTGAATGTCTGCCCTGATGAAGAACTGGTAAGCCTCGTCCCTTTGTTTCCCGCGATGCATATAAATCAAACAAATCTAGTTAAGTGTTGATCGATTAATGGAAAGCTTAACTGTCAGTATTAATCTGCACAAAAATAGCATCAACTATT
>JACEEZ010017583.1:42500-60000 GCA_016584305.1 Chionoecetes opilio | reverse complement strand
GTTGCTAAAATGTTCTATGATATCTGAATACCAAAGATTTGCTAATTGTTCTACAGTTATACTCATATCTAAAATTCAAATTTATAATCTAATCTAGAAATTCAATCTAGAAATGAATATTTTTTATTGTGTATAGATTAGAAATGACACATGTACAAATTGTACATGGGAAAATATAGTTCCTGAATGTTATGATAGAACGCACTGAGTTTGGATACTTCGCTTTGAAAGACATACTTTGCTTCTAAAATTCATACTACATTACATCCAACAACATCTTTGAATATACTTTGCATTTTTTTTCAAGTTATTGCCGTGATGAGCATATAAAAATGGAGATACGCGTATCATGAACTTTTTTTTCCAATATTTGTGTTCATAAGCCATTCCAGGTCAAAACGAATAATTAGCAAATTATCATACACGCTTTTTGGTGATTTTTGCTTTCCTGTAAACATATGCTTCATAATTTTGCTAATTAAGACGCTTTCCAAGATGCTCACAAAGTTTCAAAGGACAGGAAGGCAAAGTTAGTATGAGGCGGTTATTTAGAAGAAAAATAAGATCAGCATTTCTCTTTGCAACAGGATAAATACATTCATTAAGCAAGAAGGAAAAATGGATGGTGATTGATAGAGATAAAAAGTCTGACCAAACAGGATTCAAACGCTTAAGAAAATTTCAGAACCTTGTTGTTTCGAGAGACAAGACATGAGGAGGTGTAGAAACTTCATGCGAAGAATTTTCATGACATAATTAATTAGGGAGAAGGGAGGAACAACCTCGGGATCTTTCTACTTCGAATCTTCAACAACGATTTTGGCGAGCAGTTCAGCATTGCATGTATGGGAAAGAGATAGCGGTGTTACCAAGGGATCGCAGAGAAGAGGCAAGGTTGAAGAAAAGTTGTGGATACTTTTTTACAAAACAGAGAAGTCTCGAGAGGAGTTTTGATGACATTTCCAATTAATGTAAGTTTTCATGAGTCAAAAATATTTAAGTTTTAGAAATATTCCGAGCATAATCATAAAATGTATGAGTTTTATGTTGTAGATGGTAGCGGTACCTTCTTTGAACAGTTTTCGTGAATGCTACGATTTTTTTACTCCTCCTCATCCTCCGCTTTCTTCTCCTCCCCCTTTCCCCCCTTTCCCTCCCTCTTTCCCTCCTCCCCCCTTCCGTGGTGCTCAGCAACTCTGTCGATTGACAGGAACGACGGTAACGATGGTCGGCTGTCACTTGAACAACAGGACGTTCGAGAACGGTGAAAATTTCAGTCCGGACTACCGGACGCAGTGTTCCTGTCAGGTGAGTCAGGCAGACACGTGTGTTTTAGTGTTTAGAGAGTAAAAAGAAAGAACTAAAGTATATTTTGTCTTCAGACCAAAATAACCGCTATCATTATAGATTAGACAAAAGTTTGGCTATTGCTGCAACGAAATAAATAAAAACAAGTTAGCTACCAATACAGTGAAATGGATATAATCAATATATTTTCCTGTCCAGCTGTCATTTGTTTCTGTCATATACTGGCAGCGCTGTATGTCCTCTTCGTCCTTGCTTCCTACACCATTTAAATATTTGTTTTCAAGTGCGCTCGCTGCCTACCTTTCAGAATGGCACGTACCCCTGCGTGTCGCTTTGCCCCAACGAGAGCCTCCAGCCTAGCTCGCAGTGCCACAACCCCCACCTGGTGGCGGTGGCGGGACAGTGCTGCAGGGAGTGGATGTGCGACGTCCCAGGTCAGTGGCGTCAAACCTGTCAGTGGGGGCAACCTTTGTCTGGATTGTTTGGCAATTTCGCAGATCAGTGTTTTCTTTTTCTTCATATAGAAAGGTTAATTCTGCAAGTCAGTTCAGTGGTAGGATGGAGGTCACTACAAGGACTACTGTATACTTTATGTACTGTATGTCTTTGGTCACTACCATAATATAACAGCTGGAGTGATGCCTGGGGTAAGGCATGCACGTCATGAATGAATCAAATATTATAACGAATATAAGTCAAGAGTCAGCATAGAAAATAGAGTTCTGGCAGTGTAATAAGGTCCTCCTCCTCCGCCTCCTCCCTCCTCCTCCTCCTCCTCGCCCTGCTCCTCACTCCTCCAATCCTCCCTCCTCCTCTCCTCCTCCAATCATCTCATTTATTCAGGAATTCTCGCCGCAGCTAGGAGTATTGCCGAGCACGCTTTTACGATCAGGCGTTCGAAGCGCAAATCTAAACCTGACTGAGGTCTCTCTAGTCGCACACGGAGATGTATACTTCGTCAAACTTCTGGGATAAGTTTCTACGAGGATCCCATCCTGGTTGAGGATTCCATCCTATTTGTGGGATTACGGACTCCACCTCAGCCCCGTCGGCTCCATGCACGATTGGACGTCCTGCTAAATGCTAAAGTTTTCTTCTACAGATTCAAAAAACGTGACGAGCTGGAGCAGATTAAAAAAAGCTTAACCTACTCCATCTAACTAAAACCTGCGTTTAACGGCGGTAAGCAATGCATCACCTTAACCCCTTTCTTACCTCCACACGCGCTGGGTCACGGACACACTTTTCCAACAATTATCTAATGCAATCAGTAACTTAATCAAGCGCCCATTACAGTGGACCGTAGACAGCCTCTGTCGGCCGGTAAACACCTCACGACAACAGGTTTACCATAACTATCAGGACTTAAAGTGACTCTACAACAAATTACAAAGCTTATTTTTAAAGCGTAACAAAGTTATTAGCATCACGTTCGTTGCCGAATCTTCAGCGCCAGACATCGTCAGTATCACTGAGAGTTGGAGTCAACACAATAGATTAACATATTATTTAGCTGAAATAGCTATCCCAGGCTAACATAACATTTCGTAATTGTCGCAGCATAAAGTGCATGTGGAGGGTAGGTCTCATTGCTATCTACATTAAAGGCGAAATTTTGCAAGCAATCGAAATCTGATAAAGTAACCTAAAGTATCATTATGACACTCAGTCTAAAAGAATACGCAATAGATTAAGCTAAACGGTAAAGTTGTCTACAACTATTGGGACAATTATATCGTCCGCTCCAAATCTAATGCGGCAGTATATTCCCTACCTGTGCTCATAGAGAGATAAGCAGTCAGTGTGACACATAATAACGATATACAAGTAGTGTTGTGAGATTTTTACCTACCTCTATAAAACTGGAAGAATAATTCTGCTCTGCTGTGAGAGACAGCGTATAGCCGATTGCTTGATAGTGAACGAAGTATCCTTAAATCAGGTGTTTCCGTGATCCTAGATACAAGGATAATAGGTATCCTAGAATTTATCAGTTTTCACTAGCGCGACTTTATCTGATTGTTACTGCGATATAGTTGAACATTTTGTATGGCAAACTAGTGATCACAGGCTATCAATGCGGCATAAATTGGCAATGTAGACATCATCAGAAATCGGTTTTATTATCAACCAAATTATAAAACGCAGATTTCACAGAAGACAGTACAAAGGGTACTAAAGCGAGTGAATGGATTGACCTACTAAATGTGGATAATTTAACGCCGAAAACTGTTAATGTATTCACTACAAAACTCCAATCGGTGATATGGGAAAAACAATGTTCACCATGGGTGAGAATACGCTTTTGAAATATCACGATAAACAGACCCGTTGCAGTGAATAATGAACTCGCAACAAATTCATTATAGGCAGAAAGCGCCGAGAGACGTATAAAGTTTACTAAACGATCAAAATGCCAGACTGCGATTCTGAGAATACATACGTACAACTCGGCTTGCATAAAGGACTAAATATAAAGGTCATTAATAAAGGCTAGGTCGAACGAGAGTCAAATATAGATAAGAACACAAGAATTATTGCAAGAATTAGACTACCAAAATCCACTTCAGCCGCGGAGAGCGCAAAGCGTTTCTGTCATATCTATCGGAAAGTAATTAAGGTAAGCATAGAAGGAGGAAAGAAACCGTGAGTGATCAGGTACAATGAATACAGCATTAACGACACAGATCAATGTACACAAAGAATAACTTCAATAAATACTATAAGTTATATCGGACGTAACTAAACGGACACCACTGACAGGAAGATATACCACTAATCAGTCCACTTGTTCAAAACTACATTAAACTACAACATCACATCAGAAGAACAGTACTACACGAAAACAGCATACACTCAACACACACATCGGCGTTCGTTACTCAATTGAAAATACTTTAAAATTGGCGGTATTTTTAATAAGACGACAACACGTACCATTAACCGCCAACCAGTCAACAGATTTATGCATGACGTCGACAAGGGATCTAGTCTGGTACTACGGAGAGCTAAAATATTGACAAATATGCAAAGTATTTGCTTAATGACCTTGGACCCAGGCAAACATCCTGGGTGTTGACTAAATCTCGTACGCCGCTGACTACTTCTCGAATGTCACAAGTCAACTTTATCCTGCTCGCCCATAAAGATTTCTCAATAAATCGCTAAGAGTGACAAGATGTGTCCGAGTATGTGGAAATTAGCTAATGCCTACACCGATATTCAAGAAAGGGAGTAAGAAGCCTCCGCAAGTAATTATGCCCAATTAGTCTAACGTCCGTGATTGTTAAACTATTTGAGAAAATATTGCGGGATAAAATAGTGTCTTTTCTCGATGAAAATAACTCTATACTAAACTCCCAGCATGGATTTCGAAATAAGAGATCCTGCTTAACAAACCTACTGGATTTTTTTAATGTCATTTATTCAAACTGGGACGCAAAAATTCCCTCGGATGTAATATACCTTGATTTTCAGAAAGCCTTCGATACATTCCACATAAGCGACTGTTGACCAAGCTAAGGGCACATGGCTTAGGAGAGCAATTATGTTTCATGGATTGCGATTGGCTTTCAAATCGTAAACAACGGGTAGTAATAAATGGCGAGGCATCTGATTGGTTAGATGTCACTAGTGGGGTGCCTCAGGGCTCGGTCTTGGGTCCTACTCTTTTTCTGATATTTTTTCACTGCCTACAGGCGCTATAGACACAGATGTAAAAAGAAAACCAAATCTTGAATTTCCTCCTTTACGTGATAACTAATAAATATTGTCATACTAAGCCCAAGCAGTATTATAGTCACCTAAACTACCACAGTAACATGACGTCACTCACACTCACAACACAGCTGCTAAAGTATCGATAATTCCATCATTATTGCCATCACCACTATTTCACAGATACGCCAGCGACTGATCCTCGGCGTCGGCCTTCACTAGCATCTCCACATCACACTCAAGTCCACAATCATCAACATTTTCTTCACTACACCTTCATACGAAACCACAATGCTGTCAAGACTGTCTGTATGTTTGTCATCAAGTTGGAGTTCATTACCGAGCCCCCCCCTCCCCACCACCACAACGTGCATTCCTCAGCCTCATCATACTCTCTCACAAACCAAAATACCTTCGATTTCGCTGCATTACTAGGTACACCGATTAATTATTTTCCTGTTTACGTCTTTACCTTCAATATAAGTCTCATCTATTTTTTGGGTTGGATGGGTTGGTGAGGTTGGGTGGACAGGACCACTTAGTCCTGTTCACTTAGTCACTTAGTTAGTCCTGTCCACCCAACCTCACAGGGCAGATCGATACCCGAGCTGTGGTAAATGTGGTAACATGTGGTGGTGGTGGCACAGTGTTGCGGATAATGAGGTGAATAAACAAGGAAAACCTCAAAGGACGCAGGAAACCAAAATTAGAACAACATAAATCGTGGGTTCAACATTAGCATTAACTTGTCATTTACGTAGAATTATGTAAATGGGCAAAAACTTCACTGGTTATAAGAAAAAATTGAGAAGAAAGAAAAAAAATAAGAGAAAAAAGAAAAGGCACACTGGAAAACAAGAAATATACAGAAGCAGGAGACAACTGAGAGAGGAATTGACAATTGGGCTGTGCCCTTAAGACCAGTAGACAAATATCTCTCATTGAGCAAATATTTGTTTAGCTCTGGTCCCATAATAACTAAGGAGGCGGGCGCAGAGGAGGCGAGCTGCAGTCTGGGAAGGAGCTGAAGTGAGGAGGGTGAAGGACTGAAGGGGAGCGTCACACCATTTCTTAATTATCAGTGTATTGTCATGATTTTTTTTATGGCAAAAGTATGCTAATGCCGAAATAATCCTAGCTCATTTTCAGATCCATAGCTCGATACATAACTGCAGTTTTTTATTTTTATCTATAAAGAAATTTTACTCTTAATAACGTTCTTATCCAATGACTTGCACTGATGAAAAAATGACCAAATATGCATTACAAAATATCCAAACGATTCATTTCATAAGAAATTTGAATTTCTTTCTTATCAAGTGTTAAGAATTTTTTTTTTTTTGGATCTCGTAAATGTATTTGCCATTATTTTCAATTATTTACCCAAATTGGAAAAAAAAAGATCAGAAATCACATCTTTATTCTTCTTTCCAATGATATATTGTTTATTAAATTCGGTACAATAGTGGCGAAGTTATTAAAGGAAAACAAGAAAAAAGCAAGTTTTTAAATATCGAGGTTTAAAGGCGCGCGCCTTTAAACCTCGAGGCTCAGTGAATCTGAGCAGATGCTGGTTTGTTTGTTTACTCTCCCAGCCACGCTCTTTATCACCCCTTTGAAGTGTTAAAATAAACATAGCTGGAAATCTGGTCCCCCCTTTTGCAAAAGGTACTAGCCACAAAAGGGTGCTAGCTGTCAAACGCGCATGGACAGTTTGCTGAGCTACAGCCAGTATTCTCTCTCTGAGCCACTTTATGCCTTGATGTCCTCGGCATGGTGGTGGAGGAGGTAGAGAGCGTGAGGGAGATCAATCCTGCGCTGAATAAATGGTAAATGGTCTGGAGGGAGCAGGAATAGTGGAAGGCTTTGAGAAGAGCAACGACACCCGGCTTATACCGGGGGCCACTAGGCCCTCCCTATATGCAGTTGCAATAAGGTGGATAGAGACACTGGTGTTGTTTGGTTGGTATTATTCACAGTGTGTGACACGACACGTCTGTGGCGTGCCAGGGTCCCCGGTACACTGCCCGTTCACACAGAAGCCGCGGGAACACTCTCTGTCTCCCCCGCCATTACCACTCAGTTACCAATTAGGGTTTAACATTTGCTTATAACATCCTTTATGATAAGTCTACACAACATGTGTTAATTACACTAACACAGGCTTCTCCCTCAAAACTCCCTCACCTACTGAGGCCTTGAGACGACCCTCTGTCTCACAGAGAGGGACTGAGAGGTGCCAGTTTGCCTATGCCAGTGATATCATAAAAATGTTCTTTACGGATATTTTTCGGGGGGGGGGGGAAATCAGTCATTGCTTTCCTTTTTTCTGCTTTCTTTATAATACTTTGTCACAAGCTTGCTCAAGTGTTCAACTACGCATGAATTTTTTTTCGAATATTTCGATTTTTTTCGGAAATATTGGTGTGACGCTCCCTTGAAGGTAAGGAAAGCATCTAGACTGCGATGGATGACGTGGAAGAAGGAAGGAGGATGGGGAATGGATGAATAAGGACGAGTGAGATCAGAGCGGAAGGCTGAAAGAGACAGATAATGCGGAGGAAGGATATGGAGGCAGATGTGCGAGCGAAAGGAACGAGTAGGAAGAGTAATAGGAGCGGGAATGATGTAAGAGGAAGAAAGACGAAGGAATGAAACACCAGCAGCTGAAGAAAGGAAAGGAGAATGTTGAAATGAGATATAGAGTTATAATAGAGAAGAGTGAAGTGATAATTGTGAAAAACATAAAAGAAAGGTATAAGAAACGGACAAAATTAAAAGGTGGGGAAAGATGATGATAAAGAGGGGGAAAGTTTAAAACAAAGTATAAAAGATAAAGTGGCTATGGAAGTAGAGACAAGGGTAATAGGAGGAGGAGGAGGAAGAGAGGGCAGTAAAAGAGGGATTAGGAGAAAATAAGATTATACAGGGGTCGGGGAAAAAATGAAAAAAATAAGGATCACGAGAGTCATACAAAACTGTGTCATGAACTTAGCTAAGCAGCGAGTCCACGCCAAGATCATTTCACGAGGTCACTTTAGAGGAGTTGGATCTACGTACAGTACCTTATCTAAGACAACCAGAAACATGGACTTTTGGGAGGGGACCAACATTATTCGCTATTTATGAAGAATAATTCGATTGCATCCCCATAAACCCACGCAAATAAAAAAAACAGGTAACTCTTGGGATTTCATTTGCGCCCATAATTATATAAGGGAAATAAAACCATTAAGCCCCAATTTTCTAAAATATTCACCTACTACTACAAATTTTTCGTCCACTGGTATAGATCTTTAAAAATAGAAGAGGAAGGAAGGTCAAGAAGGAAGAAGAAAGGGAGAAAATGTAAATGGGATGCAGTACCAAAGAATGAATATCGGAACGGAACCATAAAACAGGGGAATGGAAGGAACGAGGTGGAATGCACGCCCAAAGGAGTTAAAAGATGATGGAATAAGGAATAAGGAACGGCCCAGTAAAAACACGATGGCACGAAGATATAAGAGAGAGGAAGTGATGACCAGCAAGGAGTGGAGATAGAAAAAGTAAGTAAGGAAAAAGAAAGAACAAGGGATAAAGGTTGGAAGAAGATACGGGAATAAGAGGTGAAGGGTTGCAACGTGGTGGTGAAAATATGGCATGACGATAGGCTAGTGGTAAAAGAGAGAGAGAGAGAGAGGGGAGAGAGAGAGAGAGAGGGGAGAGAGAGAGAGAGAGAGAGAGAGGAGAGAGAGGAGAGAGAGAGAGGAGAAGAGAGTAGTGTGAGACGAAGATAATGCAGCCTGAGCAAGTATGGGCATGTTTGTGAAGCTGCCACCAACGCCCCGCAGCCCATTGGATCTCAATATCGCTACACCCTTCACAAAAATAATAAAAAATAAGAAGACGAGGATATAAAGGGAAAAATAAGCATCCTCGTGGTAATATTTTGTCATGTGAAGAATTTCAATGTTTCCCTCCCTCTACAAAACAAAAAAAGACTGTCCGTTCCAGGAATAACAAATGCAATGTTTTACTAACGTATAAGAAAAGTATAGTTCGTACCCAAAAACAAAAAGCCCAGTTTCTCCTTAATAAAAACCAGCATTCTCGGTACGACCAGACACGCTTGGTCTTGGCTACACTTCAACCCATTTAAAACCCCCCCTCCCCCCCCCCCCCCCCCCGAAGATATTTGGAAAGAGTAAGGAGAGCATTTTGTCATCTACTTAATCAGCAGTGCCTGTCAGTACCGATGAATAAACCCTAAAATCAAATTACCTCCAAGTCAATATATATAATATAAAAGTCTAGCTGGACATGTACATAATATCAAATGGAACCTTACTCCAGATTGACAATAGCAGTGAAGGATAAATTAAATTAAATAAACAGAAAAAAATTTAGTTGGAGAAGGTAATGGAATCAACTTGAGTAAATAGTTTATTAAATGGGGTGAATGTAAACCAAATAGAGTAAATAGTAATTCAAAGTAAGCCTTACTACAAAAAAAATTAACATAAATAATAGTACCTTACCTGCCATAGGACGTCACACCATCACGAGGGTTCACATCCTTGCCTCCTCTCGTTCCCGCCACGGCAGCAGGAAGAGAGAATCACGCACAACACACAAACAAGACTAGGCTGCAGAGATGACACGCACACACACACGTACCGCGGGGCACACGTAACGCAAGGGTGCCATGGAGAACGCGAGATAATAAAGAACTTGAGATTATTGAAATTTAGATCACTGACACGCGTTGGTGATGATGTTTCGGTTACGCTGAACGTAAAGCAATGATGAGGTTAATATTACTAGCCTTTAAATCACTATAATCTTACTTACTCTCACTTACAACACTTATAGTACGCGTCGGTATTGTATTTGAAGAGGCTGCAACGCTTATCACAGAATACTGTACCGCAATAAAGGCAGTCTGCTTTTAAGGTCTCACATCTCATATTACGAAGTATGTTGTTAATAGTAGGACAGACAGATTAAGGAAGAAAAGTAAGCTATGAAAGGAATAAAATAAGTGAGTGTTGATATTAGATCAGATTGAGGGAGAAAAGAAAGCTATGAGAGGAATATAAGAAGTGAGTGAGTGATGTGAGGGTTGTAGGTTGAACGGCTGTCAATCCTGTCCTTGCATGTCCACCCGGCAGCATATTCTCTAGGCGCTCTCCCTTTTCGGCAGACCGCTAGGTTAGGTTAGTTTAGGAAAACGTTAGTTTCGGTTAGGTTAGGATGGGTTAAGTTTAGGTTTAGTCTAATGTTCGTAACTTTGTGTGGTAATCACAATGAGGTTATTTTCAAGAAAATCCTGTGGTTAGTTTCGGCCATTTCGTTTAGCCATGCGTAGAGGGCAGCCAGCTGCTGAATGGGCAAACGCATGGGGAATATGCCACCCGGCACGTCACTCACTAGCCTCATTTCAATCCTTCCTTCCTCACAGTTTCCTTCCTTCTCTTATATTACCTTATATTACTTTTATATTGATACCATTTATCTGTTATGGAAGCCGAAAACAAAACAGACCTAAAACGCAGCACACTTTTTTACAGCTTCCTTCCCTCTCTCATATTACCTTATGTTACTCTTATATTGTTACCATTTATCTGTTATGGAAGCCAAAAACAAAACAGACTTAAAACCAAACTGCCTACAACACGGTTCAGTACGTGATAACTAACCCGAGAGCCTGAGGACACGCACACGGCACGACACGAATGATCTGAGAAGTGGGAGTGACTGAGTGAGAGCGAGTGGTGGCGACGCCGACACGGGGGATTCCACAAGGGGAGTATGTGGGGACCTAACACTGGGGGGTTAACAAGTGGGGGGACATGGAGAACAGTAACAGTGTCTGTCGGTAATAAAGTAGTGCCGAACATTGATCTATCTCCTGCCGGGTGTTATGGAATCCGAAACAGATCGAGAACCAAATGGCCTCCACCATGTTTCGATATGATGTAACTAATGGGAGAAGACGCATGAGGAGAGCGATGATGAGTATTCAGTACTGTGAGGGAGGGAGCCTTGAACCGCAGTGCATAGAACGCGCCGGAAGGTATGTAACTACGCTAGAGGATAAGGGAGGACATAGGCTAGGGGGGTAGGCTACAGGGGGACCAAGGCTGGGGAGGGTACATGGGGGTCAGTCACTAGGGGGTACAGGGGAAACTTAGGCTAGGGGGGAGAAAGGAGGGCTCGACGCTGGTTGGGGAGGGTACAGGGGGAACAGACGCTGGGAGGTACAGAGGCAACAGAGGCTGGGGAGGAGACAGAGGGGCTCGACTGCTGGCTGGAAGGGTACATGGGGGATTGAAGCTTCCGTCAGCGAACTAGTGTTTAAGATCTTTCTATCAAGTGCTGGTTATGATTCTCTCGCCACCTTAGCTTCACTATGGCAGCATGAGCGAGCGGCAGCCTTTACCATATCAATGATTCATGTAACCTATATTTGTTGCATCAAGCAATTTCCACATATAAACAAAATAAACTCCTGGGGAAATTTGGCACCTGTGGATTCGTCCCCCCTACATCCACCTAGGCTTGGCGGCTTTTTTTCACGTCTTAGGAAGCTCTAACGTCCTATACCTCTCATGAAACAGGGATTTGTATATATGAAAAACACAGTGAACGCATGAAAACAAGGTAAAACGATAGTTTTCTCCCCCCCCCCCCCCACACACACACATTAATTTCGGTATTTTTGGGCACCGACAAAGATACATATTGCTCCGTCACGACATAAGTATGCACAGAAAACTTAAACCAGCAAACAAAGCACAAACGGCAACAAGGCAACGCGTTCTTCCCCTCCTCTCACTGAGTCAACACAACGTCCCTCCCCTCCATGAACAAAAACACAAAGGAAAAGACAACATTATGCAATACAGAACAGCACCAAGAAGCTTCAGGTTAAGGTGAAGCAACAGAAGCATCGTCCCAAGGATATTTCACTCGCACTGCCCAAAACCCACCACAAATATATCAGAGCTTCGAGTAACCCACCACAAATATATCAGAGCTCCGAGTAACCCACCACAAATATATCAGAGCTTCGAGTAACCCACCACAAATATATCAAACCTTCGAGTAACCCACCACAAATATATCAGAGCTAAGAGTAACCCACCACAAATATATCAGACCTTCGAGGAACCCACCACAAATATATCAGACCTTCGAGTAACCCACCACAAATATATCAGAGCTACGAGTAACCCACCACAAATATATCAGAGCTCCGAGGAACCCACCACAAATATATCAGACCTTCGAGTAACCCACCACAAATATATCAGAGCTTCGAGTAACCCACCACGAACCCACCCTAGCCATACACAACCGATTACAAACCCACTTCAGCTGTTAATTACTAGCCACTGACCCACCTTAACCATACGAATGTAGGAAAGAATTGCACAGGAAATAATGGTACAGGAAAAAATTGGCACAGGAATTAATGGCACAGCAAAAATGGCACAAGAATTATTAATGGCACAGAAATTAATGGCACAGGCAAAATGGTAGAGGACAAATGCCATATCTTCAGGCTAGGAATAAATGGCATATTATGAGAATATATACAAATATGTAAAGTATTTATATTTTTGTATTTGTTTACCTAACCTAACCTAACCTATACTAGTAATCGACACTATAAGATGTCATTACTTTATATTCCTATTTTTCCTACTCCAAACTTTGTGACATTTTTTTCGGTGCCATTTTTTCCTGTGCCAGTTTTTCTGGTGCCATTTTTTCCGAGTACCTAACCATATATAACCAGAATCTTATTGCCGTATATACATAAGCTAATCAATCAAAAACCAGCCCTATAGCATTCCCCACGAACCTCAACACCGAAGCAATGCACCACAACCCACCTTCCCTCTGAAATACGTCCCTATCCAGGCCGTTTCCGCTTCTATGAAACAAGAGTTGTGAAAATGAAAAATACCGCAGAAAAAGTGGACTGTCACCCAGGGAGCCGCGCCGCCCTGATCCCACGAAGGAAACATGCCGGCAGTGTTTTTGTGGCTCAAAGGACGTAACCCTGCAGGCAGCGCGAGCATTCGAGAAATACAAAGGCAAAATGAAGTATATAAAATAATCAGGAAGTTCGAATTTAGTTATGAAATGAGCACGTCTGTTCGGTAAATACTAACAACTGTATGATTTTCAATAATAAAATTAACCCTATCAATAAATACATAAATACATTCTATCAACATATTACAAACAATTTGTGTCGCGTGCCATCGCCCGGCGGCTGATTGGTTGTGTCAGAGTACCATATACAGGTATTTTGGTACTTTGGGTTGTGTGAGGTGATGAAAACTCCAGACATCAAAGGTTACAGCCTCACAGACAGAAACGTTCCCCTGAATTGTAAACCTTTCCCCTTCGATGCTTACAATACGAATAAAACATTGCTTTAGTAGCATATAATGAGAATGTTTCAATGACAAGCAACTAAAATAAAAATAATATGGATGGAAGAGAGGTGTGCGTGCGTGCGTGCGTGCGTGCGTGCGTGCGTGCGTGCGTGCGTGCGTGCGTGCGTGCGTGCGTGCGTGCGTGCGTGCGTGCGTGCGTGCGTGCGTGCGTGCGTGCGTGCGTGCGTGCGTGCGTGCGTGCGTGCGCGCGTGCGTGCGTGCGTGCGTGCGTGCGTGCGTGCGTGCGTGCGTGCGTGCGTGCGTGCGTGCGTGCGTGCGTGCGTGCGCGTGTGTGTGTGTGTGTGTGTGTGTGTGTGTGTGTTTGTTAGAAAATGACAATCATCGCACGCACCACATGTACTTCCAATTACTTCTCTCTCTCCCATGTATCCAATTACTCTCTCTCTCGTATATGTCTCCTAATTCCTCTCTCGTATTTCTTCTCTCGCACCTTCCTTCCAATATTCTTTGAACTGGTCCGACTATTCAGCTGTATGTCAGGTCTCAAGTCCCTAAGGAATATGTCTCTAATTTACTCTCCAATTACTCTCTCTCTCTCTCTTAGCACCTTAAACTTAAATCCCTTTGTTCTACAGCAACACGCCACCTGTGTCTCTGATATTTTTCATATTGTACCGTCTTGACCAAAAGCGTTTTTGGTAGCCACCAGACGGCTAGGAGTCAGTGAGGAGTTGACCTTAGAACAGACCAGTCATATTTCGTGTCTGTACTCATTGTACGTCCTTGTGTAAGCTAGACTAGGACTGTGAATAATATACCAGAACTGGAGTTGTGTGTATTTCCTGTCCCAACAGTGTAAGAATATTGAACAAGCAATTACAAGGTCCTGAGTCAATTCACGGCACCAAGAACAATACAGAACTACAAACGGTAAGAAGTGTACAAAGAAATAAAGTGCACACACACAGACTACAGTCCTGGCTGGTATGTACATTTTCGGCGAGGTAGCGGGCGTGTCATGGTAGTGAGGATGGGTGGATGTGGAACTATGCTGGAGGGTATGTGTGTTATGTATGGCAGTGTGACGTGTGGCAGGAAAGTAAAGGGCTTGCTTGGGATGTTCCACTGGATGCTCCACTGTTCCAAAGGACACTGGAGGCCGTGTCCTGGAGGTGATGGCCACCGCCACCAAGGTGAACACGGTCACCAGGGACACCTTGAGACAGATTGCTTTCACAATAGTTTTATTTTCCATTTGATTTTATAATATACCTTTCAATGTCCCAAAAAGCAATGTTTATCACGTGAGAAAAAAGGGGATGGTATCCTCCACTACCACGGCGTGACTTTGATACAAATGTTTGAGCTTCTTGCCGCAGTGACAATGCTTGGTTGGTTTGAAAAGGCAGAAAAGGGCAACACACACACACACACACACACACACACACACACACATAACACACACACACACACACACACACACACACACACACACACACACACACACACACACACACACACACACACATACACACATGCACAACGGTACTGTGGTCTCTAAAATACACATGAGACCCACGCATCTTTCCCTCAATTACAAGACTCCTCCCCCTTTCTTCGTCTATTGATAAGTTGAAGGTCATCTCTCTCTCTCTCTCTCTCTCTCTCTCTCTCTCTCTCTCTCTCTCTCTCTCTCTCTCTCTCCTCTCTCTCTCTCTCTCTCCTCTCTCTCTCTCTCTCTCTCTCTCTCTCTCTCTCTCTCTCTCTCTAACAAGTATAGTGTTGACCTTGTTTCATATGTACAGTGGCCGCCAAATGTTGTGGCGGTGGGACTTCCTGATGCCGTCAGTAATGACACGCTCACTCAAAATCCCACAAAATATTCGTAAAACATTAAAAATCAAGAAACTGTGTAACTTACCGGTATCCTAGTACTTGATTGCATTCCCTTTCCTCTTTATAACATCCTGCAGTCTGTTAGGTAACGAGTCTGCAAGTTTTTGAAGAACCTCCTTTGGTAGTTCCTCCCACAATATTAACAGTGCAACTTTTAACTTCGCCACTGAACTAGTGTCCACTTCTTGAAGCTTCCTTTTCATTATGGACCAAAGATTTTCTATTGGGTTTAAGTCAGGACTATTAGGAGGCTAGTCAAAGCAATCGATAGCACATATATCCAACCATTCCTTAACAACGTTTGCCCTGTGACAAGGGGCACCGTCCTGCATAAAAGTTTCTGCCCTACACTTTCTGTACCTACACTACACGAGACGGTGGGTACCGTCTCGGGACCCACCTAAGCGGAGGTGCTTCTGGCACTTCAACTCAGCTAAGTGGGAAGACCTAAGGCAGTACTACTCTGATTTTCCATGGAATGATTACTGCTTCCATGTCAAAGACCCATCTCTTTGTGCAGAGCGCATAACTGAGGTCATAGTCTCTGGCATGGAGGCGTACATTCCACATACTTTCTCTAATCCTAAAGCCCGTCAACCTTGGTTTAACTCTGCTTATTCTCATGCTGTCCGAGATAGAGAGGTGGCTCACAAACGGTACCGTAAGCATCCATCTCCAGAAACTCATGCCCTTTATATTTCTGCCCGTAATCATGCCAAATCTTTACTTCAGCTTACCAAAAACTCTTTCATTCATAGAAAATGTCAAAATCTTTCTGAATCAAATTCCTCTCGTGACTTCTGGCATCTAGCTAATAACATCTCTAACAATTTTTCTTCCTCATCTTTCCCTCCTATGCTTCACCCAGATGGCTCCACAGCTGTCTCATCTACTTCTAAAGCTGAACTCTTCGCTCAAACATTTGCTAAAAATTCCACTCTGGCTGATGAAGAGCTTGTTCCTCCTTTTCCTCCACCCTCTGACTTTATTATGCTTGTCATTAAGATCCCTCGGAATGATGTTTTCTTTGCCCTTTCTGGCCTAGATCCTCGGAAGGCTTACGGTCCTGACGGAGTCCCTCCTATTGTTCTCAAAAACTGTGCTTCTGTGCCTGCACCTTGCCTGGTCAAACTTTTCCGTCTTTGTCTATCTACTTCCACCTTTCCTTCTTGCTGGAAGTTTGCTCACATCCAACCTGTTCCTAAGAAGGGTGACTGTTCTAATCCTTCAAACTACCGTCCTATAGCGTTGACTTCCTGCCTTTCTAAAGTTTTTGAATCTATACTTAATAAGAAGATTCTTAAGCATCTATCTGCTCACAATCTTCTATCTGATCGTCAGTACGGTTTCCGTAAAGGGCGATCTACTGGCGATCTTCTAGCTTTCCTAACTGAATCTTGGTCATCCTCCTTTAGGGGTTTCGGTGAAATTTTTGCTGTAGCCCTTGACATATCAAAAGCTTTTGATAGAGTCTGGCACAAATCTTTAATTTCCAAACTACCCTCATTCGGTTTTTATCCTTCTCTATGTACCTTCATTTTAAGTTTCCTTTCAAACCGTTCTATTGCAGCTACTGTAGACGGACATTGTTCTTCTCCTAAATCTATCAATAGTGGTGTTCCCCAGGGTTCTGTCCTATCACCCACTCTCTTTCTATTATTCATTAATGATCTTCTAAGTCTAACTCAAAGCCCTATCCACTCCTACGCTGATGATTCTACTCTGCATTTTTCAACGTCGTTTATTAGACGACCAACTCAACAGGAACTAAGTGATTCACGGACAGATGCCACCGAGCGCCTAACTTCTGATCTTTCTATAATTTCTGATTGGGGCAAAGCAAACCTTGTTTTGTTCAATGCCTCAAAAACCCAATTTCTTCACCTATTTACTCGACAAAACCTACCAGATAACTATCCCCTCTTCTTCAATGACACTCGACTGTCCCCTTCTTCTACAATGAACATTCTAGGACTATCCTTTACTAAAAATCTGAACTGGAAATCTCACATCTCATCTCTTGCTAAAACAGCTTCTAAGAAGTTAGGTGTGTCCGTGGCGTCTGTGTCCTTTTTTTTCTCCCTCCCAATTGTTTGCTCTCTACAGGGGCCTTATCCGCCCATGTATGGAGTATGTCTCACAGGTTTGGGGAGGATCCACTCATACAGCTCTCCTAAACAGGG
>JACEEZ010017583.1:2500-37500 GCA_016584305.1 Chionoecetes opilio | reverse complement strand
AGAGAGAGAGAGAGAGAGAGAGAGAGAGAGAGAGAGAGAGAGAGAGAGAGAGAGAGAGAGAGAGAGAGAGAGAGAGAGAGAGAGAGAGAGAGAGAGAGAGAGAGAGAGAGAGAGAGAGAGAGAGAGAGAGCAATGATACTTTCACATAAAAATCTTAATGTGATTTATTACGAATGTTTTTTCTTCTAAAGTGAGAGTTCAATCACACTTCATTAAGACTAGTTTACGGTACGGTTGAAGGGTTTGGTTTATGAGAGTGAGGGAGAGGGGTGGTATGGGCAGGGGAAGGGAAGAAGAGGAAGGGCGGCGTGAGAGAGTAACGAAGAGGTAGTACAGGAGATGAAAACAAAACGTGGATTAGATAGTTACACAGGGTACAGGAAGGAGGAACAGAACTGAATAGGAAGGTCAATTAATAAACACGTAAAGGACATAGAGATAGAAAGGAAACATATGAATTATAAATAGGGAAGGAATAACAATTAAAGTATAGAATTAAATGGAATATATGCCTATTATTAATACCCGTATGTCGATGTGCTATTCTGCCAGAGTTGTTTAAGAAGTCGAATATCAGATAAGGAAACGAAGTATAGAAAGGATGAACGGTGCAAGATAAGTGGACAAAATATGGCAGGACTAACAACTAGAAACCTATCTTCTAATCTTCGTGATATAAAGACTATTAATATAAGGTTAGAAGTTTTATAACAAAATCTCACATTAACATATTATCTATTCGTTTCCGGAGCATCAGTGTTATGTCCAATGTTGCTCTTGGCTCTTCCCGCCCGCCTCGGTTCTGGGCATTAATCTGTTCCAAGTCACGAGGCCTCGCATCGCCTCGCCTCAGCCCTCACCTCACCCACTGAATACCACCAACTCCATTATAGAGACAAAATAACTTTCTATAGGACCTTGATACCACACATGAACTATTCAGCGGAAGTTCTCTTTCTCACGCACTCACACCGACTGCAAACTCTCTCTCTCTCTCCACTCTCTCTCTCTCGTCTCTCCCTCTCATCTCTCCTCACTCCTCGTCTCTCCTCGTCCATCCGTCCTCTGAAAACTCTCTCCTTCCTTGTCCATCTCTTCTCATCTCTCTCTTCTCTCTCTCTCTCTCTCTCATCTCTCCTCCTCTCTCTCTCTCTCTCTCTCTCTCATCTCTCTCTCTCTCTCTCTTCTCTCTTCTCTCTACTCTCTCTCTCTCACTCACACCGCACACACACACACACTACGGGGTACTCCGTAGTGTAGTGGTTAGCACACTCGGTTCACAACCGAGAAGTCCCGGGTTCGATCCCCGGGTGGAGCGGAAACAGATAGGCTGGTTCCTTAAAACCCGAGACCTTGTCCACCCAGCAGTGAATGGGTACCGGATGTTAGCCGGGGGTTTGTGACCCGCCTCCCTGGGTGATGGTTTCGGCCAACACTAAAGATGAATGATAAAAAGGTAGATATGGAGACGGGGCCATACGAGTCTAGCTCAGGCTCTGTAAAATATTACTAGATGAATACAACTAGATGAATACACACACACAGTAAACGGCCGTATTATATAGTTTTTTATTCTTCAAATGAACACGAAAAGCTATGCATCTGAAGTGACTCTGAAGGATTGTTTCTCTCCTTGCCAATGACTGCGAGGAGCCTCACGTTTAAAAAAAAAGTCAACTCGCTTGGTGAGAAAATCTAGCATAGTGGAAACACATGACAAAGTAAAACGCAGCTCCCTCATTGATTTACTGCTTCACACATTTGTTCAGCTATACAGGAGGTAGTGTATCATACTTAGTGCGACATGAATCAACGAAAAAACGAGAAAAAAATGTCATCCTGTGTCCTCCATCTTCCTTATTGTGACAGGAACTCATAAATTAGCTCACGCCCACACGTGCACACGCACGCACGCATGCAAATAGGCTGGTTCTATCATTTTGACACATAAACCGACCCCCTTCGGCCCACACAAAGCACCCACGGGCTTTATCGTACGCGTAAAAAATAAAATGCAATGAATGTTCAAGATCCAAATGCAAATGAAGTAGATGTTACATAAGATCTCGCCCGTTGTGTCACCGCCACTACTGCTGCTACCCTCAACACACTCTATGAGATATTGCCTTTACGTGTGTGTGTGTGTGTGTGTGTTCAAGTTCAAGTTCAAGTTCAAACATTTTATTGCCATAAGAATATACACAAATATTAAATCCATCATTAACCTTTCGTGGAAGAGCCTGCTGAGAAAACTATCGTTAGCAGACCCAGTTATTAAGCAAGGTAATATGTGCACATTCCAGAGCGAAGACTATTATATCATCTCTATGTAGTATTCATACAAAACATCTGTAAATATCCTTACTCATACTAACGTATACTATCTATATAAACACACGCACGTACTCACACAAACATATTATTATGTAACATATATACATACCATACATATGCACAAACATATAAGAGCATACAGTAAATAAATTCATACATATAAAATAGATGAAACCACACACACACACACACACACACACACACACACACACACACACACACACACACACACACACACACACACACACACACACACACACACACACACACACAATATACACATACACAACATAATCATTGAAATTTACTTGAATTATCTAAATATTAACAAAGTATACAAGTAGACCCTTACACTATGATTTCATATGTGCAGCAAAAAAGAGCTCAGAAATTATATGTATTCTTTCATTGTGTTTGAGGATGCAAAAGATACTTTTTTATTATATACTTGAAGCTGTTAACGGTACAAACATTGATATTGTTTCTTACTAGATTAGGTAAGGAATGCCACACCTTAGGACCGAGACACAGGAGAGAATTACTGTATAGTGTTGTTCTAAATGGAGGACATACTAAATTAATTTGATTTCTTCTGGTATTATGAGCATGAAAGCTGGAAAATGTTATCATTCTTTTTTTTTTAATTAAATATAGTTATCAACATGAAGTATTTATGGATAAAAGGGACTTTTAATAAATTTAAAGATGAATATATCTCCTCAGTTGCATCAAATTTTTTTTTGAAGGTTAGAAGGCGTAGAATTGCCTTCTGAGCCTTGAACACGCTGTCTAAGAATGATGGCCAAGTGCAACCCCATATTGATATGCAATACATCATTTTTGAATAACAAAGTGTATAATATATGGTTAACATTGCTTCAGTTGTGAGTTTGTAACGAATGCGATACAAGACACCACAAATCTTGGATATACTAATACAAACATGAGAAATGTGATTCTTCCAGTTGAAATATTCATCTATTATGACACCTAAAAATTTTGTCGACTGTATACGGTTAACAATTTCCCTACCTATACCTACAGGGTCCAAGTCATGCACTAAAGACCTGTTGTGGAATAACATAAGATGAGTTTTATTGATATTGAGTCTTAACTTGTTGGCTTTAATCCAGTTGTTTACATTAGTTAATTCATGAGTTAGTTTATTGTGAAGGGATAAAAGACTTTTGTCTGTAACTTTGAAGCTTGTGTCATCTGCGAATAAGGTAAAAGTAGCACTATTACTTGCATTAGCTATGTCATTTACATATATCACAAACAAAATGGGGCCTAAAATCGAACCTTGTGGAACACCTTGCTTGATGGACTAGCACTCAGAATACTCGCCATTACAGAGAACAGATTGCTTGCGATCAGATAAGTAGCTCACTAATAGGTTATAAGCAGGTCCACTCACACCAATATTCATTAGTTTAGCATGTAATATGTTATGGTCTAATGAGTCAAATGCCTTTGATATATCTAAGAAAACACTTGCGACATAAAATTTCTTATCTAGATTAGTATACACAGTGGAGACAAAATGTAGAAGAGCAGATTATGTGGACCTATTTTTCCTAAAACCATATTGACAGTCAGATAATAAATTATTATTTTCTAATAAATTACAAAGTCGGTAAGCAATTGCTTTTTCAAAGATTTTACTGATTGATGGTACAATGGAGATTAATCTGTAATTATTTATTTCATCTTTACCACCAGACTTGTGAAGAGGAATTGCTTTAGCTATTTTCAACTTATCAGGGAAAATACCATGACTAAAACATAAATTGATTATGTGTGCAAGAGGAAGTGTTATATATTCAAAAGTTCGTTTTAGTACGGCTGCAGGAATATCATCATAGCCAGTTGCATTTGATTTTAAAGAATTGATGTAGGCTTTGATTTCAGACTGATTACAGGGGAATAGGTACATAGAAAAATTTGAATAGTTATGAAGATAATCCCTATAACTTATATCGACACTGTGAGAATAATCGTTGGCAATATTAAGAAAATGATCATTAAATGCATTAGCAGTATCAGGGGAAGAAATAAGATTTAGGTTAATAAGCATGTTATTTGACTGATTTTTCCGTCCCAGTAGCTATGTGTGTGTGTGTGTGTGTGTGTGTGTGTGTGTGTGTGTGTGTGTGTGTGTGTGTGTGTGTGTGTGTGTGTGTGTGTGTGTGTGTGTGTGTGTGTGTGTGTGTGTGTGTGTGTGTGTGTGTGTGTGTGTGTGTGTGTGTGTGTGTGTGTGTGTGTGTTGTGTGTGTGTGTGTGTGTGTGTGTGTGTGTGTGTGTGTGTGTGTGTGTGTGTGTGTGTGTGTGTGTGTGTGTGTGTGTGTGTGTTGTGTGTGGCGCGCGCGCGCGCGCGCGCGTGTGGGGGGGGGGGGGGGGGGCTTAGTAGAATGCGAAATGCTGGAATTCATATGTGATATCTCGTCTCCAAATCTGTATGTTTTAAATATAGTTTGAAACGCTTCTACCACATCATAGACTTGTACATATCACCTCGTTCTCCAAACTATCCTAAATTTCAGTGCATTTTTCCTTCTCTTTTACTAATATAATATCATTCTCTGTGGTAACAACCTTTTTGCGAAGATTCATGCGAGAAGTCTGTAATACCAAGCATCTTGAGGGGCACGTTCATCAGACCAGAACATCAAGTGGGCAACTAACACGAGCAAACACATCTTCCTTCCCTTGCGAATCATTTGTTTCCCTCCTGACCTCCTGTTCCTTTGCCCTCTTTCCCTTTCTTGCCATCTCCCACGGTCCCATACAAGTGACACGGATCAGTATATTGATTATAGAGGTAACTAATTAAATGAAAATCCAACATTATTAGAGAGGAGGCATCACGTCTTCTCTCTCTCTCTCTCTCTCTCTCTCTCTCTCTCTCTCTCTCTCTCTCTCTCTCTCTCTCTCTCTCTCTCTCTCCTCTCTCCTCTCTCTCTCTCTCTTCTCTCTCTCTCCTCCTCTCTCCTCTCTCTCTCTCCTCTCTCTCTCTCTCTCTCTCTCCTCTTCTTTCTTCTCTATCTCTTATTCTCTTCTCTGCCTCTCTTCTCTCTCTCTCTCTCCTCTCTCCTCTCATCTCCTCCCTCTCTATCTCTCTCTCTCTCTCTCTCTCTCCTTCTACTCGTCTCTCTCTCTTCTTCTCTCTCTCCTCTCCCTCCTCTTCTCTCTCCTCTCTCTCTTTCTCTCTCTCATCTCTCGTTCCTCCTCTCTCTCATCTCTCTCTCTTCTCTCTCATCTCTCTCTCTCTCTTCTCTCTCATCTCTCATCTTCTCTCTTCTACTCTCTCTCTCTCTCCTACTCTCTCTCTCGTCTCTATCTCTCTCTCTCTCGTCTCCTCTCTCCCTCTCTCCCGCTCTCTCTTCTCTCTTCTCTTTTCTTCCCTCTCGTCTCGTTTCTCTCACGTCTCTCTCTCTTCTCTCTCTCTCCTTCTCTCTCGAATTCTCTCTCCATAACTCTATTGCTCTCTCTCTCTCTCTCTCTCTCTTCTCTCTCATCTCTCCTCTCTCTCTTCTCTCCTCTCTCTCTCTCTCTCTCTCACTCTCTCATCTCGACTCTCCTCTCATCTCTCGTTCTCTCTTCTCTCTCTCTCTCTCCACTGAAGTTATGAACAAATTATAACACATTAATTACAAAGACAAATAACACTAAATAGATGTATTTAGAATATGAGATATAATATATTGCTTCGAAGAGAAATTAACTTGGGAGAAGTGACAGTATAATCTCGTGACTCAGAGAAGGAGACAAATAAAGGAGAACGAGGAAGGTATTAATTACACATCTACAACTCACGGCCGAAGGAGCACTGTACACATGCTATCCCATCTAAGCCCTGCCATGAATAGAGTGCAGCGAGGAAAGACTGTTGTTGTGTCATTAACGTCTAGACATAAGTACCACCTATGAGTGACGAACAGCGTTTATGTGTACGCGGAGTATGCATATATGTCCCAAAAATTAATATATGCAACATTACTACTATATTTTGCATACAACCTTTTATACTACTATTATATTACTGCAATATTACTATTGTAATCATTGTTTTAGCTTCCGGACAGCACAGTGGAGGGAAAGGAGTGCGTGAAATATGCATCAGCGTATGACATTGATTTATGATATTCAGGCGCTATGATACTTCTCTGTCATAACTATGATACACGCTTTGGTAATACTGCTCCAGAAGTGTATATATACATTTATCATTGAAACATTACATACATATACAGGTGGATAATTGATGTTACAAATTTATCCCAGGTGCTGATAAATCGAAAGTCTCGTCGCGAAGTGTATAATTCTTGATGTAATAAACACTCAGACATATCAGGCAAGAAATATACTAATGTAAAGTGTACGTATTTGTGTGTGCGTGTGCGTGTGCGTGTGCGTGTGCGTGTGCGTGTGTGTGTGTGTGTGTGTGTGTGTGTGTGTGTGTGTGTGTGTGTGTGTGTGTGTGTTCTTATCCCGCAGGCCTGGTGGTGTTTCCTCCTCCCCTCCCTCCCCACACACATTTTATTTTATTTTGTGATCTACTCCGCCCTGTTCCTCTTTTTTTTATTTTTTTTATTATTATTATTATTTTTTTTTTTTTTTAATTTATTTACATCTATTACATAATATATATACATATACATATACATATGCACATACATACACATACACATACATACACATACATATATACATAAAAATAACAGTAATAAATGAGCGGGCATCAGCCCGCCGCTGTAGCCGCAGCCACAGTCAGGTCACAGGTGGGCGGGGCGTGAGGTCACTCCCGCTCCTTAGTGTTCATCGAGGGGGGGGGGGGGGGGGGGGGGGGGCACGCGCCACCTCCAGCAGCAGGGGCAGATTTTTCTGAAACTGCCGTACGAGGGCGGCCGCGTTCTCCGGGCCGACGCACTGTCTGAGCCGCTCTGTAGCGGGACAGGAAAGCAGGTAGTGGGTCAGGGGATGGGGGGTCATATGAGGACAGTGCTCACACGGCCGCTCCTCAAACCCGTCCCTCAGCTCCTCCAGGGTCACGTAGCCAAGCATAAGTCGATGTAGAACGACCTCCTCGGCTCGGGCCAGCTGCTGGGCGGGGCGTAACGGCTCGTTGTTGTTCATGGCTTGTTTGTGCCAGGCTGCCTGCCTCGATGTCTGCACCAGCTGGCGATACTGTTGCTCTGCGGCACAGACGGCAGCGCGTCTGGCCAGTACCTTGGCCCCATGGATGCTGGGTAAGACAGTCAAGGCCACCGCTGGATGTCTGGTGGCCTCCCGGGCCGCCTGATCGGCCGCCTCGTTGCCACGGACGCCTATGTGGCTGGGCACCCAGTTGAACCTTACGCGGCGCCCCTGCGCGGCGAGGCCCTGGATGTGGCCCAGGATGGCGGTGGTGAGATGCACGTTGTCCATCGGTGTGCGGGGCTGCCGTAGGACCTGCAGGGCAGACATGGAGTCGGTGTGAATCACCACGACCTTCTCCTGTCGGCCCAGGGCGTGCTGTAGGGCGCGCTCTATCGCCACCAGCTCCGTCTGCAGCTTGGAGCAATGGTCGGGTGTCCTCCAGGACAGCACCTCACCGCCCGTAACCACCGCAGCACCTGTCAGGCCTCTCTCAGGGTCAACGGAGCCGTCGGTGTAGTAGATAGCGACCGCGACGCTGCTGGGAACATTGGCGTGCGCCACCGCCTGCAGGGCGACGCTGCTGGGAACATTGGCGTGCGCCACCGCCTGCAGGGCGTGCTGCCTCAGCTCCTCATGCGTGCCCAACGCCTTCGCGGCCGGCAGTGTGGCGATAATCACCTGGGCGGCATAGGGCTGCCACGGTGGCGGAGCGACGTAGTTGGCAGCGGGGCGGTCAGGTCCGTCCAGCAGCAGGTGGGTGTGGCCGGGGAGGAGGTGGATGGCGGCGTCTGCCACCCTCTGCAGCCAGGTGTTGCCCGGCGATAGGTCACGCTGCTGCTGTGGCAAGACCCTGCACAGCCTGTCCCGCGCGACAGACTCCCTTGCCTGGCAGAGGATCTTGGCCAGCCGACAGGTCACGATCCGTCGAACCCTGGAGGCTGTTCCTGTTCCTCCTGCGATGACGATTGCTAATGTTTCAGTCCTCTCTTATAACAACTAGCCCCCCCTCTCTCTCTCTCTCTCTCCTCTCTCTCTCTCTCTTCTCTCTCTCTCTCTCTCTCTCTCCTCTCCCCCCTCCTCTCCTCTTCTCCTCATCTCTCTCTTAATCTCTCTCTCTCTCATTCCCTCTCTCTCTCTCTCTCTCTCTTCTCTCTCTCTCTCTCCATCTCTCTCTTTTCTCTCTCTCTCTCTCTCTCTCTCTCTCTCTCCTCTCTCTCTCTCTTCTCCTCTCTCCTCTCTCTCTCCTCTCGTCTCTCTCTCTCTCTCTCTCTCTCTCTCATCTCCTCCTCTCTCTCTCTCTCTCTCGTCTCTCTCTCTCTTCTCTCTCTCTCTCCTCTCTCTCTCGTCTCTCTCTCCGTCTCCTCTCTCTCTCTCTCTCGTCTCATCTCCTCTCTCTCATCCCTCTCTCGTCTCTCTCTCTCTCTCTCTCCTCATCATCTCCTCTCCATCTCTCTCATCTTCTCTCTCTCCCTCTCTCATCTCCGCTCTCTCTCCTCTCTCCTCTCCTCCTCTCTCTCTCTCTCTCGCTCCTCTCTCTCATCTCTCTCTCTCTCTCTCTCTCTCCTCCTCTCCTCTCTCTCTCTCTCCTTCTCTCCTCTCTCTCTCCGCTCGTCTCTCTTCTCTCGCTCTACTCTCCATCTCTCTCCTCTCTCTCTCGCTCGTCTCTCTCCGCCCTCTCCTCCTCTCTCCTCTCTCTCTGTCTCTTCTCCTCTCTCCTCTCTCCTCTATCTCTCTCTCCTCTCTTCCTCATCTCTCTCACTCCTCTCTTCGGTCTCTCATCCTTCTCGCTCTTCTCTCTCGTCTCCTCTCTCCTCTCCACCTTCTCTCTCTCTCTCTCTCTCTCATCAGCTCCTCTCTCGTCTCTCTGTCTCTCTCTCTCTCTCCTCCTCTCTCTCTCTCTCTATCTCCTCTCTCCCTCTCTCTCTCTCTCTCTCAATCTCTCCTCTCGCTCTCTTCTCTCCTCTCGTCTCGTCTCTCTCTCGATCTCTCTCTCGTCTCGCTCTCTCTCGATCCTCTTCCTCTCTCTCCTTCTCTCTCTCTCTCTCTCTCCTCTCTCATCTCCCCTCCTCTCTCTTCTCACTCTCTCTCTTCTTCTCTCATCTCTCTCTCTCTCTCCTCTTCTTCTCTTCTCTCTCTCTCCTCTCTTCTCTCTTCTCTCTCTCTCTCTCTCTCTCTCTCTCTCTCTCTCTCTCTCTCTCTCTGGATAACAAATTAAACGTATTCCATAATTAGGGCCTTGGTAGCACGCGAGAAGGAAGTTAAGGAAAAAAATAGAGTTGACCCCTTCCCGAAATACATCCTCCCCCTCCCTCCTTCCATCTCTTGCCTGCCTGTCCCTCCTTCCTATCCTCTAACCTCCATTCTGCCTTCCTACAGCCACGCCCTTCCCTCCCTGCAGGCCTTCATCGACCCTTGCAGTGCATAGGGCTTATTATCATTAATCCTCGGCATAGCACTCCCACTGACGAGGTTTATGAGCAAGGTGGCGGCTAGGTGAGGTAAAGGAGTTTATACCTTCAGGTTCAGGAATGATGTTTGCCACTCCGTGTGTGTGTGTGTGTGTGTGTGTGTGTGTGTGTGTGTGTGTGTGTGTGTGTGTGTGTGTGTGTGTGTGTGTGTGTGTGTGTATATGTGTATGTGTGTGTGTGTGGGTGGGTGGGCATGTTTGAGTGTTTACTGATCTGCAATGCATTAAGGTAAATTGCAAAGGTAAGGGAACTCCGTAGTGTAGTGATTAGCACGCTCGGCTTACAACCGAGAAGTCCCGGGTTCGATCCCCGGGCGGAGCGAAAGATAGATGGGTGGTCTTTCTTAAATCCCTAGCCCCTGTCCACCCAGCAGTGAATGGGTACCGGGTGCCAGCCGGGGGTTTGTAACCCCCCCCCCCGGGGTGGTAACTTCGGCCAACACTAATATGCAGCAGCGGTAGATCACTATGGCTCTGAGGCATTATCCTCTAAACAAAACAAACAAGAGAACAAGAGTGTGTGTGTGTGTGTGTGTGTGTGTGTGTGTGTGTGTGTGTGTGTGTGTGTGTGTGTTATAGTAGTACAGACATGCAAGCCTTTTTGCTAAGCAAGAGTTATAAATATTTGGTATATATCCATTGCAATTTACCTTAATGCATTGCAGATCAGTAAACACTCAAACATGCCCCCCCCCCCCCCACACACACACACACCCACACACACACACACACACACACACACACACACACACACATAAGGAATAGATACGTGCTTACTGCCTCCTATCTTCTGTGTTATTACAAGTCACAACCACCACCAATAATGCAATAATAACCACACTGTGCACAATATTTCACCTGTAGCCTGCTGAAGCCAACCTGAACTTTGGTGTACAGGTGATTGGCGGCAGACAGTCAGGAAGGATAACTGACACTGGATAAGCAGTGATATGCGTGACCACCTTGATTATAAGAACATTAGGACGCTACAAGAGGCCGGGAGATTTACACGTGGTAGTGCCTGATACTTACATTCCTATATATTTAGACAGATTAGGCAGATATATACACATGTTTCATACATTGATACGTAAATTATATATGTGTGCAGCTGATGCCAAAATGGCATTGTTTAAAGCTTAACTGTACATCCATAAACACTCGCCACCTATGGTGGAGCAATAGTAATGCTGCTATGAAGAATGTATACATTGCATACAACAATGCTTTCAGGTATTTGTATTAGATTACCTGGTTGCTGCAGTACAAGTGAGATATTTGCTTACTGTAATGTTAGAAGCTGTCAGGCTGTGATAAGGAGCCTTGTGTACAGGTTTATAGATAGACTAAGAATAACTGAAAAATAGTTTAATTGCAAAAATTGGGTTTAGTCATGAATGTTTTCAATGAAAAAATAAGAAACATTGGTGTAGTAATTATACTTTAATCCTTATGGATAACTTAGCCATTATGATCTTAAGATCTGTTCAATGGTAATTATACTTGTTTATATAGCAAAAAGACTGCGCAGATTTAAAGTTTAAGTCTGTTTTAATTTTGTATCTTAGATTCAGCCTGTATTGTATTTCGGTAATGTATATAAACTTTGTGTCTGGTATATTAAAGATACATCACTATCATCAGCTTTATAGGAGCAATAAACTATAATAGCGAATAAAATATCCTAACGTAGTTTCTGGCCTAACTTTACTAAAAAGCTCCATGGATTCATCCTTAATCCTCGTCTATCTTATATTTCATACTAACTTACATGGCAAATAGGAGTGAACATTAACACCTTGTACACCTGGAATATAATCCTTTATCGGGTAGTTAGGACAGAGACGATAGGGAGATTAAAAGAAGACTAGAAAATATATGGAAGGAATGAAAAGTGGATGTCGGTAGGTGTATATGTATAACAGGAACTACCACGTGGAAGTCTCTATACCAGCCTTTTGCAGCTTCCATATGTTCTTATGTTCTAGTGTCTGACAACACAACAATAAAACATACCTGACACAAAAAATATGAACGGGAAGTTGTCCACCCCAAACGACTGACTTTGTTTATCCAGAAGCTACTTTTTTCAAGGCTTGCAGGAAATCTGTACAATTTGAATCCCTTCTCAGACCTACTGTTACATCTGACAACCCAGCAGCACGGCATTACACTTGTTAAAAACAGCGAAAATAGGACTGAGAGCCTCCGCAGCTCTAGGTGAGAGGATAAGCCCGAGATCCAAGCTATAGCACCCAGTATGTGGAGTGTATGTATGTATGTATGTATGTATGCATGTGTGTGTGTGTGTGTGTATGTATGTGTGTGTGTGTATGTGTGTATGTGTGTGTGTTTATATATGTGTGTGTGTGTGTGTATGTAGACCCTAGCCGCTAAGATCATAAATGGTCTCGCCACACCCCGTAGTGTAGTTATCAGGCGTACGGGATTGAGAGAAAAAAAAGCATCTGTACACACACGTACGGTTCATTTTGAATGGATTTATGAAGGGAATTGCGCCTCTATCACCCCAAAGTTATATTCTTCTCAACTCCAAGCTCACCTCTCAAGCGTCACCACCATCCTCATCTTGGAACCAACCGCCCACTAACTCCAAGCTCTTCTTTTTTTTTACAAAAAAGATCCTTAATATTGCCAAGTAGCCTCAAAGTGAGTATACTCGTGTTGACATTGGTGATAGGTATCGAGAATGGCTGGGCGGAAAATCATGAAAGAAATGGACCCCAGTGTTATGGGTCTAACTGAAGACTACCTTCACCGTCCATACTTCGTGTTTCCCGACAAAAAACGTCTGCGTGCTGACCCTGAACTCCACTGTCAGCTGGAGGGCGAGGTCGAGGAGGCCCATGCATGTTTGGCTGTCATTGCGAGACTCCCCGAGTACAGCTGTCACGTGAGCCAAGTGCCCCCGGCGGCCACACTCTTCACTACCCAGCTCATGATGAAGCCGCGGGAGCTGCACAAGATCCGACCGCACCAGCAGGACGCCGTGGCCTCCCTGGTGGACGACGAAGCAAACACATTCCTAAGCGGGTGTGTCGTGTTGCCCTGCGGGAGTGGCAAGACGCTTGTGGGTGTGCTGTGCGCCAGCCTCATGCGGCGCCGCACACTGGTGGTGTGCGTCACGATGGAGCAGGTGGAGCAGTGGCAACGGCAGCTGCTTCGGTGGACGCTTTTGCCCCCAAACCTGGTGTACCGGTGCGGCTCTGGCGTGCGGACCATCAACGGTCTGAAGGACGCCGCCGTGATCTTGTGCACCTACCACTGGCTGAGTGGCTCACAAGAGGCGGTGGGGTTCAACTCCCGTGTCCGACGCGCCGTATTGTCCTAGACTTACGGGCTGCTACTCATGGACGAGGTGCACAGGCTGCCTGCCACTGTGTATCGCAATCTTCCTCAACGCATCAAGAGCAGTTGGCGGGTGGGTCTCACTGCCGACCTTTCCCGCGAGGCAGATGACGATCATATAATCTTGTAGAGCATTGGGCCAGTGCGGTCACAGGCAAGTGTGGCTCGGCTGGTGCTCATGCGAGTGATAGCACCTGTCAAACTGGTGTAGGTGGCGGCACCACTACCTCGTGGCTTCTCGCATATAATAAAGCGCACACCGGGACGCGACGACCTCCACCGACTACTTATTCTACTCAACCCTTACAAGTTTTGTTATCTGCGTTCGCTGATTCATTTTGTGGAATATAAACAGCGTCAGAAGCTGCTTGTTATGTTTGAGGAGCTTTTGCATCTGCAGGTGTTTGCGGTGGCGTGCAGGCGTCCCTACGTGAGCGGTAATAACGAGGCACGAGAGTCCATCGTGCAGAACTTTCAGCATTCTACTGGACCCCAAACACTGTTAGTGAGCCGCATCGGCGATACGGGGCTGGACGTGCCTGATTTGGCTTACTGCCTGCAGCTGGGCGGCTTGGGTGCTTCCCGTCAGCAAGAAGTCCAGCGGGTGGGACGCGTTCAGCGGCTTAAGCCAGATGGGCGCACTTCTGAGTTCCATTCGGTGGTAACTGTGGGGCCGAAGTGTTCCGAGCTGGAGTACAGCCGGCGCCGCAACACCCACCTCGTGGAGCAAGGCTACCGCATGCACCAGATGCCAGCCAACATAGTCCTGGACTTCATTCCCGCCTACCAGAACGTAAAGCTAGCTAAGTTTGCTCGGATGCTCGCTCACAAACTTTCTACGGGATGCAAGGATAATGTGAACAAGTGGATCCTCGAGGTGTATCCAAGCTTGCTGCGTTCACTCCCTTACCGCGACCTGTGAGGCGGCACGCACCCTCCTCGCGTGAATCACCGCGTTTCCTAAGCCTTCTTTACTGTCACTCACATGACTAGAGTAATGTAGCAATGATTCACTTCGATTGCTCTTGTACTACAGTTACATTTGTAGTGAACAAACTTGTTTGCTCAAATATCTGAAACTATTATCTTTTTACTACTGTTTTACATATTGTACGTATATAACAAATACTTATATAATGTCTTGCTCTAAAATATTCGAGATGTAGGGATGAAAGAAGGATAAGAACAAGAATTAGGATGGATGAAAGCTACCTTTTGGTTTCACAGGATCCCGCAAATTTTTTTATGACTATTTTCTTTTTCTTTTTTATGTGGAATTTAACAACCGGATATTTGTTTTTCGGCAAAAACACTTTTATGGGTAATTACTCTGCAGAAATCTGGGCACTCTCTTCCGGACTTAATACTTCCTTTTATGTATAATTTTTTCTCAAACATGTAGGGGATGTACAGAAACACTTCCAAAAACCCATAATGAATGGTTCATTTTCACCGGAAGCTACTGGAAAAAGTGATATTTCCAATAGAGCGGTCTTGATCTTGATCTTGATCTTGATCTTGATCTTGAGCTTGATTTGGGAGTCACCCAGCAGATGCTGTCAGTGAAGCCTTTGGTCCGGCGTTCTCCCACACATGTAATCTGTTGGGAGAGAAGCAAAAGGGGGAAGCAAAACTAGGGATTTCTTTTTCCCCTCCTTCCTCTCTCTGCATCACATTCATACGGGGTCCCCCATCACTGAGGGGCCCCCTGCCTCTCATGCTCTCTCCTACGTGCTCTCCAAGAGTTCTCCAAGAATTCTTTTACACTCTCAATCACACGACTGTCACTCCTCCACTCAGCACACAGCCCCAGCAGGTACTCCATCTCCACTCTCCTGTCTCTCATCTCTCGCCATTCTTCCACTCCGACCTCTCCTCCACTACCTCCAACATCTGTTTTTCTAGCATACTCAAAACCGTTCACATTCCAGCATCAAGTGCTCCACGGTTTCATCCACTCCTGTCACACACATACTCACACACCTTGCTGCATCATTCTTCCATCTGTACTTTACGACTTTTTCCTCCAGCGACTTTGTCCTGGCTCGAAGAGTGGGTTTCCCCTCCATAGCCACCATCATAGAACCTTTCATACCGGGCTGGTCCTTTCTCCTGTACCATTCCAGTGTTGATTTCTCACTCATTCCCCTCAGCCATTCTTCTTTCCCTTTTCTCTTCCACTCTCCTATTTATTTCTTTTTGCATACAGCCATACTCCATGTCTCATAAATCCTGTCACAAACATTCCCATTCCCCCTGTCCATCTTTCCATTTTTACTGAGTCTTTCATCCACTTCCCATACATATTCCAGTCCCAAACCTTGCTTGCCCATTTGCTGTCATCCATTCGTTGCAGTCTAGCTCTGTACCTCAGTCCTGCCTTTGCTATCCCTCTCTGAACGTGCTCCATCCATGTCTCCTCTAATCGCCCCACTGCCACATACCTATTGGCTCCTAATGCTATTCGGCCTGCTTTGTTTCTGTGTTACTTCCAATCTGTCCAACTCCTTCCTAGACCACACCATTGTTTCCAGCCATACATAATGCTTGGACTGCCACACCCTTCCATAGTCCTCTCACCACTTCATACTTGTTGGCCCGACATCTGCCACCTGCCTAGCCTTCCAACCCACGGGTTTGGCTCTAGCTATCCTCTCATGTTTAGTTTTCTCACAGCCTTTATCATCCAACCAAATACCCAGATACTTGTACTTTTTGTTCGTTCTCTTTATTTCATTCCCACCCACCATCCAAATCCTGTCATCATCAGAGTCATCCCATTCACCACCAACACTTGACTCTTCTCCTTACTGAGCCTAACGTTGAAGGCCCCTTCCATACTCAGCCCACAGCATTCAGCTTTCTCTTGTATCATGTGGTTTTCACTAAGGATCACCACATCATCTGCATACATCAGTACCCCTCAACACTTCATCTCCAATTTTCACCCCCAAACCCTGTACGCTTCACTCTCACTGCCATTTCCTCAACATATAAACCAAAAAGAAAGAGGAAGAAAGGACCAGCCCTTGTCTTACCCTCCTCTTACTATTCACCCATCCAGTCTCGAGGTCACCCATACGGGGAACTTGGCCTGTGTGTTCTCATACATACTGCTTATTATTTTTAACAACCTTCTCACTCATGCCAATCGTCTCCAATACCTACATAGCATTCTCCTATCCACTCTGTCATACGCTTCTCAATATCTAGAAAGGCTAGATATTTCTTTCTTCCCTCCTTCCTTGTTCTCGTCAATCACTTCATTCACTACAAACATATTGTCCTCACCTCTCCTGCCCTTTTCTGAATCCATTCTGCTTTTCACCCATCACCTTTTTTCTTTCCACAATTTCACCTAGTCTTTCATTCAGTACACCACAGAAAATCTTACATACCGTGTCACATCCCGCTTTTGGGCCTGTAATTTTAATCTCCTTCCTACTCTTGTGTCCTCCCTTATGTATGGGGGGTCACTCTACTGCCCTTCCAGCACCAGGCACCCTTTCCACTCTCCATATATGTCCAAACAACTCATGCATTCCCTCAAATTACTCCCCACCTCCCTCTCTATACAATTCTTCGGGATACCGTCCATTCCAGGGGCCTTCCATTTTTCAGTTTTCTTACATACCCTTCAATCTCATCCA
This sequence comes from Chionoecetes opilio, assembly GCA_016584305.1. Classification (NCBI taxonomy): domain Eukaryota; kingdom Metazoa; phylum Arthropoda; class Malacostraca; order Decapoda; family Majidae; genus Chionoecetes; species Chionoecetes opilio. Next base: position 20,541 of record JACEEZ010017583.1, on the reverse strand, counting down.
TTCTAATTTCTTCATCCATCATTTCCTCTATTTTCCTCCTAAGGTGACGTTCCCTAAGTCACTTTTCAGCTCATTCACACCCCAATATCTTTCCAGAAGTTTCTACAGCTCTGGCCATTTCCTTTTTCTCCCTTAGTGACCTGCCATTCACCACCTAGTTTTCTACATTTCCTGATGCTTACTCTCTTCTCCTCTCAAGAACTTATACCATTCCCTACCTCCTTCCTCACCTTTTTCCCTAAGTTCTCTGATCACTTTTCTCTCTTCATTCACTCTTGCCTCCTCACCAAGCATTTCACCTCCTTTTGCTTACTCTTATACTCTTCCCATGCCCTTTCATACTCTATTCTTTCAGTTTCCCACTGTTTGACCTATTCTTTCTCAGACTCCTACACTTCCTATTTGACTGTTTCCTTCTTTCCTGGCCTTGTCGATCTCATTGTTCCACAACTCTTTCTTGTCCTGCCATTGCTCTCTTACTTTTTTCTGCCTATGCTCTCTTCTGCCACTTTGGTTAAGCTTCCTTAACAATCTCTCATTCATCTCATCCACAACCTCTCTCAGCCCTCAAACCATTCTCTCCCAGCTTCCAGTCCTCATTACTCACCACTTCTCTGAAATAATCCCAGTCTGCATCTCTAAGTTTCAACGTCCATTCCTCTCCTCTTTCACGTTCACTCTTTTTTCCTTCAAACACTCAATACCATTACCATGACGTTATGGTCACTCGCTACGTCGATTGTCCTTTCTCATCCACCCACATACTTCTCACCCGTCTCTAGCCTTCCGGTCACTACATAAAGTCAAGGCAGATTCATTCTCCCTTCCACTCCAGGTCACTCTTCCTTCAGCCAGGGTCACATTCAAAATTTCTAATTCATTCTCCTCGCAAAGTCAAGCAGCAATTGGCATTTCCATTTACTTCCTCTCCTAACACACCAATGTGACCATTCATGTCTCCATCACAATCACATTTTCACTTCTATTCTGTTCTACAAACCTTTGCACAATTCTATACTTCCTTTCATTCTCGGCTCTCGCTCCTGTTCCTTCCACTGGGCATGTAACACCCCTATCACCAAGATCCTTTCTCTTCCCTTTGCACCATTTTTTCCAGACGTGCTGCCATGATATCCTCACCCATTTCACACCCCCTACATCTAGCTCCTCTACATCTATACCGCTTCCTGCCTCACAAGTACTCCCACTCCGCCACCCTTTTTCTGCTGCTTACTTCTACCCTTGCCGATCATACTGTAAGTCTCAGATCTAAGTTCAATTCTCTCTCCCCATTTGTGTTTCTGTCACACCAACTATGTCAATGTTCCATTCATCATTTCCGCTGAGGTCTTCCATTTTTTCAACATTCCATCCTCTAACATTCACACAGCCCATCCTCACATTCCCTTTTGTTGTCAACAGTCACTCATTCGCATTTGTCACCCTCTTTTTCCCCCAACTTGCAGAGTCTTCTCAGTCGCGCGTTATCCAAATCAAGCATTCTCCCACACATCGCCTCTCCTCCTTCCCAGTGTTAGGTGGGACTTTGTCTCCCTCAAAGACCCCCTGTGGGAGTGCACCGTCCAGGTCTAGAAGCTTACTCCATAGTCCCCTGGATCTTACTGCACTCCCGCTTTCATTCTTACAACCTCCTCTTGGAGTCGCTTGTTTGTGTCGCGTCTCATTTCCCATACCCTGCATTTTCCGAGTCGCCTCCAGATTCCCACCCAAGCCACTCGTACTTTCTTCCTGTCCTTCTTTATATCCTTAGGCACTCCATCCCCTTGCCCACCGTCTGCCGGGCCTAAACTCCTAAGCTGTTTCCCCCCTCCATGCATTATCACCATTCCTTCCTGTACAACCCTTCACCTGCTCCCTCAACCTCCTTCACAACATCCTCCATACCCTTGCCACTCAGGCCTTTAACCAGCACCTCTTCTGGTCTCTCATAGGGCCACGTGTCGCCTAAAAATTCTTCACCATACCCGTCCCCTATACACAGTATGGGCCACTTCTTTGCCCTGCGGTTTTCCCCCGTTGTTCTATCAGTTCCTGACCCCCCTGGGTTGGTAATCTCCACTACCTCATCTCCCCCACTGGGGCCTGTTTGCCCGGGCCCCAGCCCCACCGGGAGGCGGGCATCAGGGCCCCTACCTCAACCACGCCCTCAGCAGCTTTAGCTGCCGCTACAGGCAAAAGCGATGGGGGGGCGGATCGACCAGCCTCACCCACGACTTCAGTGGCCTCAAATGGCGAGGTTTAGGAGGGGGCAGTTCCCCCAGTTTCACCCACACCCTCAACAGCCCCCCTAGGCCCCCTACTTCGACATCTTCCACCGCTGCAGCTCCCCTAGCCTCACCCACACCCTCAACATCCCTAGACCACCCTGCTACGACATCTTCCACCGCTGCAGCTCCCCACTCTCCTCTCCTTCGGGGATGCCTGCTTTGGCGACGCCTAACGTCAAGCAGCCCTCATCCCCAGGGCCCCTGGGGGGTCTGGCCCCCAAGCCCTGCTCATTACCCTTACCTGCCCTTTCTGCATCCATGTTTCCTTATTTTACTTGCAAGGCTTTTATAATCCCCCTCCAGGGCTTGTATCCCATCCTTTGCCTCCTTCAGTTCACCCTTGCACTGTTCTAGTTCCCCAGTCCTCGCCCCATTCTCCACCTTTAGCTTTCGGATCTCTTTCATATCCTTAATTACCTGCTTTTTACACTTCCCACAGAACCACAGTTCCTTAGTGCCCTGGAGCTCTTTATAAAGCTCTGGCCGCATCCTCTCACAGGTACTGTGCGACCACCATTTGCAGCTATCGCACTGCAAGCCACTGTCCTTGTCCGTGACTTTTTCACAACATAGCGGGCACTGTGCCTGCTCTTTCCTCACCACCTCATCACACGATCCGCATCTCCCTGTCTCGCCTACTTTCCCTTCCCAATTGCATACAAAGCATTTCCCACTTCTGACCCCTTTTGACCTAGTGCCATGCCCCCCCATCTTCCCGTCCACTAACGGATTTTCACATGGCCCCACCATCTTAACACCTCACGACACACTTATCCTCTCTAACTACTTCAAGCTATTCGCCTGTGCACCTGCTGCTCCTACCCGACAATGCCTATCTAGCTACGATACCCTTATCCCCTCTAACTTCCTGAAAACTAACTCAAACTACCTCACCTTTACACGTTGATGTTGTCGTCCTGTTGTCGACCGCTATCTCTTAGGTGTGCGTGGCGGCCAAGATCTTGATCTTGATAGTACTGCCTATTCCTTACGACGTTAAATTCACTTTCCCAAGCTAAATAACCTAACATAACCTAACATAAACCTAACAAAACCTGACAAAACCTAACATAAACCTAAAAAAACCTAACCGAAAGCAAACCCCACGTGTAACCTCCGAAACCAGTGTATAAGACAGGTATTTGTGCTATAGACACAAACATGGATGGATGGATGGATGGATGGAGGAATGGATGGATGGATGGATGGAGGAATGGATGGATGGATGGATAGATAGATATAGATAGATAAATAGATAGATACTATATACATATATATACTAGCCGCAACGCCGCCCTCCGGGCGGACTTTTTGGCTAGCTCCTGCGGAGGGCTATTGGTGGGCTTTTGGCCCACCACCTGTGTTTGTGGGCCTTCGGCCCACCAAACATGGACCCCTCCAGATAGCCCTTCTAACTTTCCTGAAAACATGGATGTAGAAAATGTATGTATTCCCCCCACCCATTCACTCACCCCTTACCCATCACCCCCCACCCCCTTCACTCACCCATTACCCATTTACCCCCAAACCCATTCACTCACCCATTACCCCTCACCTCCCACCCATTCACTCACCCATTACCCCTCACCCCACACCCATTCACTCACCCATTACCTATCACCACCACCCATTCACTCACCCATTACCCTCACCCCCCACCCCTTCACTCAACCCCTTACCCATCTCCCCCACCCATTCACTCACCCATACCCATCACCAACACCCATTCACTCACCCATTACCCATCACCCCCCCCCATTCCCATCACCCCCCACTAGACCCGTTCAGAAAACAATTTTTTCCTATTTGTATACTCCCTGCACGGTTTTTCCAATGCTTTTTGACCTGGAAAAGTCAAAAATTACAACCATTATAAGCCAAAATGTCAGGAACCTTTGCTTCATGAGCAACGATTGCTCTTGTACTACAGTGACATTGTAATGTGAACAAAAATCGTTTGCTCAAATATTGAAACTATTACGTTTAATAATGTCTTTTACATTATTGTACTTATATAACAAATATTATATAATGTTCTTGCTCTAAAATATTCGAGATGTAGGGATGAAAGAAGCGATAAGAACAAGAATTAGGATGGATGGAAAGCAACCTTTTGGTTTCACAGGATCCCGCAAATTTTTTTATGACTATTTTCTTTTTCTTTTTTATGTGGAATTTAACAACAGGATATTTGTTTTTCGGCAAAAAAAACACTTTTATGGGTAATTACTCTGCAGAAATAGGGCACTCTCTTACGGACTTTAAATACTTCCTTTTATGTATAATTTTTCTCAAACATGTAGGTGGATGTAAGAAACACTTCAAAAACCATAATGAATGGTTCATTTTCACCGGGAAGCTACTGGAAAAAAAGTGATATTTCCAATAGACGCGGTCTTGATTCTTGATTTGATCTTGATCTGATCTTGTGAGCTTGATTTGGGAGAGTCACCCAGCAGATGCTGTCAGTGAAGCCTTTGGTCGGCGTTTCCCAACAAATGTAAATCTGTTGTGGAGAGCAGCAAAAGGGGGAAGAAAACTAGAGATTTTCTTTGTCCCTCCTTCCTCTCTCTGCATCACATTCATACGGGGTCCCCCATCACTGAGGGGCCCCTGCCCTCATGCTCTCTCCACGTGCTCTCCAGAGTTCTCCAAGAATTCTTTTACAAACTCTCAATCACCACGATTGTCACTCCTCCACTCAGCAAACAGCACCCAGCAGGTATTCCACTCCACTCTACGTTCTCTCATTCTCTCGCATTCTCCACTACGACCCTCTCTACCACTTACTCCAACATCTCGTTGTTTTAGCCATACTAATACCGTTCACATTCCAGCATCACGTGCTCCACGGTTTTCATCCACTCCTGTCACACCAATCTCACACACCTTGCTGCCATCATTCTCCATCTGTACATACGACTATTTACCTCCAGGCGAACTTTGTCCTGGCTATGAAGAGTAGGTCCCCTCCATAGCCAAAACACCATCCTAGAAACCTTCATACCGTTGTGGTCCTTCTCTGTAACATTCCAGTGTTGATTCTCACTCATTACAATAAGCCATTATTCTTCAATTATATTCTCAATCTCCTATTGATTTCCTTTGCATACAGCCATACTCCACATGTCTCATCACTCCTGTCACCAAACATTCCCAGTTCAACCTGTCCATCTTTCCACTTTTACTGAGTTCTTTTCATCCACTTCCCATACATATTCCAGTCCCAAACATTGCGGCCCATTTGCGTCATCCATTCGTTGCAGTCTAGCTCGTACCTCAGTCCTGCCTTTGATAATCTCTCTCTGGAACGTGCTCCATCCCATGTCTCCTCTAATCGCCTCCACGCCCATACCTATTGGCTCCTAAGTATTCTGCCTGCCTTTGTTCTGTGTTAATCCAATCTGTCCAACTCCTTCCTAGACACACCATTGATTTCCAGGCCATACATAATGCTAGGGGACTGGCAGACCCTTCCATAGTCCTCTCACCACTTCATACTTGTGGCCGACATCTTGCCACACCTGCCTAGCCTTCCAACCCACTGGTTGGCTCTAGCTTATCATCTCATGTTTAGTTTCTCACAGCCTTTATCATCAACCCAAATACCCCAGTTAACTTGTACTCTTTCGTTCTATTATTTTCATCCCCCCCCACCATACAAAATCCTGTCCATCATCAGAGTCATCCCCATTCACCACCAACACTTGACCTATTCTCCTTACTGAGCCTGAACGTTGAAGTCCCTTCCATAATCAGTCACAGCATTCAGCATCTCTTGTAGTTCATTGTGGTTTTCACCTAAGGATCACCACATAATCTGAATACATCAGTACACTCAACACTTCATCTCCAATTTCACACCCAGACCTGTTACGTCTGTCCTTCTCACTGCATTTCCTCAACATATAAACCAAAAAGTAGGAGGAGAAAGGACACAGCCCTTGTCTTTACTCCTCTTCTTACTTTCACACATACAGTTCGAGGTCACCCATACTGAACTTGGCCGTGTGTTATCATACATACTGCTTATGATTTTAACAACCTTCTCACTCATTGCCAATCGTCTCCAATACCTTAACATAGCATTCTCTATCACTCTGTCATACGCTTTCTCAATATCTAGAAAGGCTAGATATTTCTTTCTTCCCTCCTTCCTTGGTTCTCATCACTTTCATTCACTACAAACATATTGTCCTCACCTTCCTGTCTTTTCCTGAATCCATTCTGCTCTTTCACCCATCACCTTATTTCTTTCCCAACCGTCACATAGTCTTTCATTCAAGTACACCACAGAAAATCTTACATACAGTGTCACATACCGCTATTGGCCTGTACATTTGTAATCTCCTTCCTACTCTTGTGGTCCTCCCTATGTAGGAGGGTCACTCTACTGTCATTCCAGGCACCAGGCCACCCTGTCCACTCTCAATATGTCCAAATCAACTCATGCATTCCCTCAATTAACTCCCTTCACCCTCCCTCTCTATACCAATCATCGGATACCGTCCATTCCAGGGGCCTTTTCCATTTTCAGTTTTTCTACATACCTCAAATATCATCCATTATGTAATTTCTTCATCCATCATTTCCTCTATTTCCTCCCTAAGGTGACGTTCCGCTAAGGCACGATCAGGCTCATTCACACCTCCAATATCTTTCCAGAAGTCTTCTACAGCTCTGGCCCATTTCCTTTTTCTCCCTTAGTGACCTGCCATTCACACACTAGTTCTTCTACAGTTCCTGTATGCTTGTACTCTCTTCTCCCTCTCAAGAATTATACCATTCCTACCTCCTGCCTCACCTTTTTCCCTAAGTTCTCTGATCACTTTTCTCTCTTCATTCATCTTGCCTTCCTCACCAAGCATTTCACTCCTTTTGCTTATCTTATACTCTTCCCATGCCCTTTCTACTCTATTCTTTCAGCTTCACTGTTTGACTATTCTTTCTCAGACTCCTACACTTCCTATTTGACTGTTTCCTTTCTTTCCTGGCCTTGTCGACAGTCATTGTTCCACCAACCTTTCTGTCCTGCCATTTGCTCTCTTACTTGTTCTGGACTATGCTCTCTTCTGCCACTTTGTTAAGCTTTCCTTAACAATCTCTCATTCATCTCATCCACACCTCTCTCAGCCCTCAAACCATTCTCTCCCCCCCCCCCCCACCAGCTTCCAGTCCTCATTACTCACCAACTTCTCTGAAATAAATCCCAGTCTGCATCTCTAGTTTCCAACGTCCATTCCTCTCCTCTTTCACGTTCACTTCTTTTGTACTTCAAACACGCAAAACTCCATTACCCAGACGGGATGGCTTCACTCGCTACGTCGCGATTGTCCTTCCTCATCCACCAACATACATTCTCACCGTTTCTCTAGCCTTCCGGTTCACTTAACATAAAGTCAAGGCAGCAGATATTCCCCTTCCAATCCAGGTCACTCTTCCTTCAGCCAGGGTCACATTCAAAATTCTAATTCTTCTCCTCTGCAAAGTCCAAGCGCAAATTGGCCATTTCCATTTACTTCCTCTCCTAACACAACAATGTGACCATTCATGTCTCCCATCACATCAATTTTTCACTTCATTCGGTTCTACAAACCTTTGCAAATTCTATACTTCCTGTCATTCTCGGCTCTCGCTCCTGTTCCTTTCACTGTCATGTAAACACACTATCACCAAGATCCTTCTTCTTCCTTTGCACCTTATATTCCAGACGTGCTGCCATGATATCCCACCATTTCAAACCCTCCTACATCTAGCCTCCTCTACATCTATACCTGCTTCCTGCTCACAAAGTACTCCCACCTCGCCACCCTTTTTCTGCTGCTTACTTCTACCAGTGCCGACTCATACTGTAAGTTCAGATCTAAGTTCATTCTCTCTCTCATTTGTGTTTCTGTCACACCAACTATGTCACTGTTCCATTCATTCATTTCTCTGCTGAGGTGTTCCATTTTTTCAAATTCCATCCTCGAACATTCACACAGCCCATCCTCACATTCCATTTTGTTGTCAAAAACAGTCAATCATTCGCATTGTCACCCTCTTTTCCCTCAAACTTGCAGAGTCTCTCAGTTCGCGCGTATCCATCAAGCATTCTCCCACACCATAAGCCTCTCTCCTTCCCAGTTTAGGCATGCACTTTGTCTCCCTCAAAGACTCCTGTGGGGAGTGCCCACCGTCCAGGTCTATGAAGCTTACTCCAAGTCCCCTCGGATCCTTACTGCACTCTGCTTTCATTCTTACAAACTCCTCTTGGAGTCGGCTTGTTTGTGTCGTCGTCCATTTCCTCATTAACCCTGCATTTTCCGAGGCGCCCTCATGCTCCACCACAGCCACTCCGACTTTCTTCCTGGCCCTCTTTATATCCTTAAGGCACTCCATTCACCTTGGCCCACCGTCGTGCTCGGGGCCTAATCTCATAAGGCTCGTTCCCCCCTCCCTGCATATCACATTCCTTCCTGTACACCCTTCACCGCTCACTCCACTCCTTCACAACATCCTCCATACCCTTGCCACTCAGGCGAACCAGCACACTCTTCTGGTCTCTCATCGCCACGGTCGCCTAACATGCTTCACCATACGTCCCTAATACACAGTTGGGCCACTTCTTTGCCCGGCGGGTGCCCCCGTGTTCTATCAGTTCCTGCCCCCCCATGGGTTGGTAATCTACACTACCGCATCTCCCCAATCTGGGGCCTGTAGCGGCCACAGCCCCACGGGATGGCGGGCATCACGGTCCCCTAGCCTCAACCACGCCCTCAGGCGCTGTAGCTGACACTACAGGCAACAAAGCGATGGGGGGCGGATCGACCAGCCTCACCCCGACTTTCAGTGGCCTTCAACTGGCGAGTGTGAGGAGGGGGCAGGTCCACCAGTCTTCACCCACACCATCAACAGCCCCCCAGGCCGCCCTACTTCGACATTCTTTCCACCGCCTGCAGACTCCCCTAGCCCTCACCCACACCCTCAACATCCCTAGACACCCATGCTACGACATCTTCCACCGCTCCTGACAGCTCCCCCACTCTCTCTCCTTCGGGCATGCCTGCTTTGGCGACGGCCTAAACGTCAATCAGCCATCATCCCCGTGCCCGTGGGTGGGTCGGCCCCCAAGCCTGCTCATTACACTACCTGCCCCTTTCTGCATCCATCATGTTTCTTATTGTACTTGCCAAGGCTTTTATAATCCCCCTCCAGGGCCTTGTATCCACTCCTTTGCCTCCTTCAGTTCACCCTTTGCACTGCTCTAGTTCCCTAGCCCGCCCAATTCTCCACCTTTGCTTTCGGATCTCGTTCATTCCTTAATTACCTGCATTTCTACACCTTCCCACAGAAACCACAGTTCTCCTTAGTGCCCCTGGAGATCTTCATATTTAAAGAAAAAAAACCTCTGGCAGCATCCTCCAAGGTACTGTGCGGACCACCATTGCAGCTATTCGCACTGCAAGCCACTGTCCTTGTCCGTGACTTTTTCACAACATAGCGGGGCACTGTGCCTTGCCTCTTTCCTCACCACCTCCATCACCACGATCCGCATTCCCTGTTCTGACTACTTTCCCTTCACAACTTGCATACAAAGCATTTCCCACTTCGACCCCTTTTGACTATGCACATTGCCCGCCATCTTCCTGTCCACTAACGGATATCAACATGGCTCACCACTTAACACCTCACGACACCACTTATCCTCTCTAAACACTTCAAGCTATTCGCCTGTGCACCTGCTGCTCCTACCCGACAATGCCTATCTAGCTACGATAACCTTATCCCGTCTAAATTCCTGAAAAACTAACTCCAAACTACCTCACCTTTACACGTTGATGTGTCGTCCTGTTGTCGGACGCTATCGCTGAGGTGTGTGTGGCGGCCAGACTTGATCTTGAATAGTACTGCCTATCCTTACGACGTCAAATTCACTTTCCCCAAGCTAAATAACCTAACATAACCTAACATAAACCTAACAAAACTGACAAAACCTAACATAAACCTAAAAAACCTAACCGAAAGCAAAACCCCACGTGTAACCTCCGGAAACCAGTGTATTAGACAGGTATTGTGCTATAGACACAAACATGGATGGATGGATGGATGGATGGAGTAATGGATGGATGGATGAGGGAGGATATGGATGGATGGATGGATAGATAGAAATATAGATAGATAAATAGATAGATACTAATATATATAATACTAGCCGCAACGCCGGCCCTCCGGGCGGACTTTTTGGCTAGCTCCTGCGGAGGGCTATTGGTGGGCTTTTGGCCACACCTTGTGTTTGGTGGGCCTTCGGCCCACCAAACATGGACTATCCAGATAGCCCCTTCTAACTTTCCTGAAATCATGGATGTAGAAAATGTATGTATTCCCCCCACCCATTCACTCACCCATTCAACACACCATCACCCCCACCCTTCACTCACCCATTACCCATCACCCCCACCATTCACTCACCCATTACCCATACCTCCCCACCCATTCACTCACCCATTATCACCAGCACCACACACCATTTCACCTCACCCATACCTAGCACCACCCACCATCAATCACCCAGACCCATCACCCCCCACCATTCACTCAACAATTACCCATCTCCCCCCACCGCATTCACTCCACCCCAATTACCCATCACCACACACCCATTCACTCACCCCTTACCCATCACCCCCCACCCATTACCCATCACCCCCCCACTAGACCTGTTCAGAAAAACAATTTTTCTATTTGTATTACTCTCCTGCACGGTTTTCCAATTGATTTTTGACGGAAAAGTGCACAAAAGTACCTTTCAACCATTTTATAAGCCAAAATGTCAGGAACCTTGGCTTACATGAAGCATGAAGTTCCTATTCCTATACAAGTTTTCTGCAACGCCAGTTTCGGAAGCAGTATGAAGTGTGTTTCGCCATTTTTTCACCAATAAATGGGATAAGAAAGGTTAAAGCAAGTAATTAGATGCCTGACGAAAACATTCAAAATGCATAGAAACATTATGGAAATATTACATTGTTGTATTTACAGACAAAGTTTCATAAAAAAAATTAAACTAAATATAATTTATTTCACTATAGTCACAAACTTCACAAAGGTTTTAGCATGACATCTAATGGTCTGTTATGTTTGTTGCAGACTGTTGAAACCTCGCTAACAAATCCAGAGGATACTTCACAGATAAATTCATATGGCAGTAAGCAAGGCGCTCCGGAGGACGCAAAGTTGACATTCTCAGAAACCTCCACCTGCAGTCAGAGACAAGCTCACGCCGACCTGCACTAGACTGCGACAGAAGAAAACCTTCCTGATCGGCTACCCCATCATCCAGGCATCAGTGGCTCCCAGTTACCACCAACAGACAGGCCTTCCAGTACTTCCTCCATCTCCAGAGTTAGCCAGAAATACGGGAATCTAAGGCATCAAGACTCGCCAATGAAACAGTGGAGGTCTAATCCCATTTCTGGCAGATGGCTAGGATCAAAAGACCATGACCAAGTACAATGCAGCCCAGCATTTCATGACACTTCACAAAAGAAGAGATCTAGCAAGGAAAATCAAAGGCTAGAACAGGTGACCCTGGAGGGTAGAAAGGAGTGCCTTGTCCTGGAATGAGATAGCCTGTACGGACATAGGAAGCTTCAGATCTGCCATCCAGGACTAATAGAGGAGAAACCGAATGCTATCAAGGAGAAGAAGGACAAGGACATCAGGTTCTACCAGGAATCAGAAGACAGAGAGAAAGGCCCCACATGTCTGTCATGACAAGATATTTGAGTCACGGTCCCAGCAGCAAAGCCCGAGAGGGCTGACCAAAACTGCAGCAGATTGAGAGAGGACAAGATATGAAATTTGTCACAAAAATTTCTACAATTTTTCACTGGCCACACAAGCGAAGGACTGCGCTGATGTGTCTACTGGGCTGACCCAACCGACAGTGAAAGGGCAATGCAGAGGACAGGATTACCAACAACCTCGTCCTGGATGTTCACATCCCCAAGGACACTGTTACTATCACATTTCCAGGAGGGTATGGAGTGTGTTGACATCTGCTGTACCGCTGATCGGTCTGGGATTGTCTGACAATCAAGGGACAGCCTAGTCTATGCATACTGAAGGCCTGGTGGAGCTGACCCGGACAAGTTGGTCATCCTCAACCTCAACAACAGAGACGGAACAACACAGGGTGCTGACAAGGTACCCACATCCAGCCAGGAGTACATGGCTGCATTTAGCGAGGACCCTCCAGTATGCTGCTCTCCCATGGGATGGCAAGATGCTGAGAGATGTCCTGGGAAGTGATCCTGGGACCACGTCAGAGACCTGGCTGTGCTTCGTCTTAGGACCACCTGCATATCCTGAAGGAAAGCTACGGGAGTAGTACCAGTGATAGACAACGTCACACAGGAACGGCTCAGGCAGAGGCATCCATGGATTTGCGGAGGACATGGGGGCTACTGGATGATCATGCCCTTGTGTTTGACACAACGGCCATCAAACAGGGAGTATCGGGGAGCCTGCCAAGCTTCTGGAGCAACAGCTTGACCGGAAGGTGTCTACCTGGCATGCAGACACCACATCTAGAAGTGCTGATAGTGCTGTATGGGAGAATCTGTTTGGCAAGGTCAAGAGCGCATTGAATCTTGGTTCAAAGCACTTCTAGGACGCGTTTGGACAGATCGTCTTTACCACAGGACAACCCTACAAACCATGTCCATTCAGACAAAAAAAATGGTTTGAATAAAAAGAAGAAAGAGTGCAAGGCAATACTTACAGGAAATCTGAGGTCGGACGAAGCTACTAGAGCTGACTACCGTGAGATGGCTGACTGACGCTGATCGTCCTTGGAGACACGCCTGCCCGCGGAATCCACGGGAGTCGTCTGGAGCCATTCATAAGGACAGGTGGCAGGCAGAAAACCTGAATTCTATGAAGATGTTTATGTTTGCTGAGCAGCTGAGTACGATGAAGAAAACTGTTGTGAAGCTGGAAACGCCTCAACCTCTTCCCTAGGACTGTTCTACACCCATGTGGATGGCATTCTACACTTGCTGCAGAATGCTCCTGCAAATGATCTGCAGTTCATGAAGGACATGATGAAGTTCAATAGAGAACAGATCCCAGAAGATGCTCAGGCAAGTGCTACAAAACGTGAAAACCACAAGTGGTACCTGACACAGGAGGTTGTGCCGTTCGCTATCTTCGGTAGCAGACCCAGTGACAAGAGAAGACAGGACATTGCTGCCAAGTGCACGCCATGAGAAGCCAGATAGCTTCAGACGAGGGAAAACCTATGTTACCAGTACAGCCAAGACGACTCTGGCTGATCTAGTTGGTCCAGAGAGTCATCTTCTGTCTTGACACCTTGGCATTGAGTATGATGGCTTCTGCACCTGTGGCGACATGGCCAAGGAGTGATGTACTACAGGCGAAGGCCCTGGAAAATATGTCAGCCAATGTAAAAGTAGTGATGACATTGCGAGCGGGGAGTCAAAGAGACTGACGATTCGCAACATCATTACCACAGATTCTCTCGCAAAAAAACGTACCTTCTTCAAACTGTGGAATACCAACCGTGAGCGATTTGACAGCTCAAGAAGTAAACTTGAAAAAAATGACTGTGGAAGTGTCCTCTGACATAGACAATAGAGTTTTCTGCCACTTGAAAATAGTTTTTTCAACGTAGACAAGAGACAAGACCAATGAGTCTTTGTCCACATTTTTTGATGTCAAGATTGTAATATTTATCGAAATTTATATGAAATTTTCAGAAATGTTGCTTCTTTTTCGCGAGATGATGTGGTCTCGTTTTTTCTTGAATGTTACTTGGATTTGTCCTTTTTCAGAAATAATATTAAAAATGTTTCAATTTGTATCCCAATTTGTTGGTCTATCCCAATTGTAAAAAAGATTCTCAGGTTGAAAAAAAGTCTGGCGGAAGGCAAAATTAGGCACTTTGCTACGGTCGCGGGCTTAATATCTGAGGTTTCCAAATAGGCAAAGGTTCCTGACATTTTAGCTCAAAATGTTGCTAATTTTCTGCTTTTCCAGGTCAAAAAAGCAGGGCAAACTGGCAGGGGGGTTATTAAAAAAATAGGAAAACAAATTGTTTTCTGAACAGGCTAACCCCCCAACCATTCACTCACCCATTACCCATCGCCCTCACCATTCACTCCACCCATTTACCCATCACCCCCCACCCATTCACTCACCCATTACCCATCACACACCACCCATTCACTCACCCCTACCCATCACACAACCCATTCATCAACCATTACCCATCCCCCACCCATTCACTCCCCCATTTAAACCATCACCACACCCACCCATTCAATAACCATTACCATCACCCCCACCCATTCACTACCCCCCACCCATTCACTTACCCATTACCCATCACCACCCACACCCATTCACTCACCCATTAACCATCACCCTCCCACACATTCACTCAACCCATTACCCATCACCACACACCCATTCACTCACCCATTACCATCACCCCCCACCCATGCACTCACCATTACCCATCACCACACACCCATTCACTCACCATTACCCATCACCACCCACCTATTCCCTCACCACACCCCCAACCCATCACCCCTCTCACCCATTCACTCACACATCACCCCACACCTCATTACCCATACCTCCCACCCAATTCACTGACCCATAACCATCACCACACACCCATTCACTCACCCATTACCGATCCCAAACACCCATTCACTCACCCTATTAACCCATCACCCCCCACCATCACTCACCATTACCCATTCCCCCCACCCATTCACCACCCATTACCATTCACCACACACCCATTCACTCACCCATTACCCATCACCCCCCACCATTACCCTCACCCCACTTAGACCTGTTCAGAAAACAATTTTTCTCTATTTGTTCTACTCTCCTGCACGGTTTCCAATGCTTTTTGACCTGGAAAAGTTCAAAAAATTACAACCATTTATAAGCCAAAATGTCAGGAAACTTTGCTTTCATTGAAGCAATGAAGTTCTATTTCTATACACGTTTTTCTGAAACGCCAGTTTCGGGAGCATTTTGAGTTTGTTTTCGCTCTCTTTTCACCAATAAAATGGGCATAAGCAGTTTTAAAGGCAAGTAATAGAGCTGACGAAACATCAAAATGCATAGAAACATAATGGAAAATTACATGTGATATTTACAGACAAATTTTCAAAAAAATTAAACTAAATATAATATTCACTCTAGTTCACAAAGTACAATGGTTTTGGCCATGACATATAAAGAGTCGTTATGTGTGTTGCAGATACTGTTGAAACCTGTCTGCTAACAAATCCAGAGATACTTCACAAGATAACTTCACAATGGCAGTAAGAAGGAGCTCCAGGACGCAAAGTTGACATCTTCAGAATCCTCCACCTGCAGTCCAGAGACAAGGCGTCAACGCCGGACCTGCTATAGATCTGCTACAGAAAACCTTCTGATCGGCCTACCCATCATCAGAATCAGTGGCTCCCAGTTAACCACCAACAGACAGGCCTTCCAGACTTCCTCATTCTCCAGAGTTTGCCAGAAAAAATACAGGGAATCCTAAGCATCAAGGACGCCTCGCCAATGAAACAGTGGAGGCTATCATCCCATTCTGGCAGTATGGCCTAGGATCAAGACAAGGACCAAGTACAATGCAGCGCATTAGCATTTTCCTGACACTTCACAAAAAGCACAGAGATCTAGCAAGGAATATAAGGTAGAACAAGTTGGACCATGGAGGGAAAAGGAGTTGCCTTTGTCCGGAAACATAGATAGCACTGTTCGACATAGGAGCTTCAGATGCCATCCAGAAATAGAGAGAAAACGGACTGCTATCAAGGGAAAGAAGGACAAGGACATCAGGTTCTACAGGATCAGAGACAGAGAGAAAGGCCCACACTCTTCTTTTTCTCCCTTCTCCTTTCACTCCATGTTGGTCATGACAAAGATATTTGAGGTCACGGTCCAAGCAGCAAGCAGAGGGGCTGCAAACACTGCAGCAGAGAGAGGAAAAGATATGAATTTGTCACAAAATTTCTACAATTTTTCAGTGTGCCACACAGCGAAGGGAAATGACTGCTGATGTGTCTCACCTGGGCTGACCCACCCGACAGTGAAGGGAATGCAGAGGACAGGGGATTACCAACAACCTCGTACTGGATGTTCATCAATCACCAAGACATGTGACTCTCACATTTCCCAGGAGGGTCATGGAGTGTGTTTGACATCTGCTGTACCGTGACCGTCTGGGATTCGTCTTAATTAAGTGACCGCCGTAGTCCTCTGCTACATTGAAGGCGGGGGAGCTGACCTGGACAAGTGTGGTCATCTCAACCTAACACCGAGAGGAACAGGATTTGCTGAAAGGTACCACACAGCCAGGAGTTACATGGCTGCATATCGCGAGGATCTCCCAGTATGCTGCTATCCACTAGGTGATGGAAGATGCTGAGAGATGTCCTGGGAAGTGATCCTGGGACACGTCAGAGACTATGTCTGTGCTTGTATCAAGGACCACCGGCATTATCCGAAGGCAAATGTTACATGGGCGTAGTACCAGTGATAGACAGCTCAACAGGAAAACCTGGTCTCAGGGCAGCAGGCATCCAGGGAATTTGCTGGAGGATATAGGGGGCTACTGGAGTGATCACTGCCCTGTGTGTTTGACACAACGGCCCATTATTCCACCAGTTAGCAACAGTGGAGTACATAGGGGCAGCTGCCAAGCTTCTGGAGCAAAAGCTTGACAGGGAAGGTGTTCTACCTGGCCTGCAGACACCAAATTCTAGAAGTGATGGTTGGGGTGCTAGGATGGGAGAATCTGTTTGGCAAGGGTCAAGTGCCCAGGAGAATCCTTGGTTCAAAACCTTCATGGACGTTTGGACAGGATCTTACAACAGGACAACCCTACAAAACCTGTCCTAATACAAAAATGGTTGAGTAAAAGAAGAAAGAGGCAAGGCAATACTACAGGAAATCCTGAGGTCGGAGGAAGCTCTAGAGCTGGACTACCGTGAAATGGCTGAGCTTACGCTGATCGTCCTTGGAGGGACACGCCTCCGCGGAAGCCACTGGAGTCGTCCGGAGCATCATAGGCCAGGTGGATGGCCAGAAAAACTTATTCTATGAAGATGTTCATGTTTGCTGAGCAGCTGGAGTACGAGGAAGAAACTGTTGTGAAGCTGGCAACGCCTCAACCTCTTCCTAGGACTGTTCTATACACCCATGGGATGTCATCGAAACATGCTGCAGATGCTCCTGCAAAAAATGATCTGCAGTATGAATGGCGGGGGGTGCATGATGAAGGTCAAGACGAACAGATCCAGAGATTGCCTCAGGCAGTTGCTACAAAAACTTGAAAACCACAAGTGGTACCTGTACACAGGAGGTGTGGCCGTTCGATCTCTTCGGTAGCGACTCAGTGACAAGAGAAGCAGGACATTGTAGCCAAAGCTGCACGCTCACTGAGAAGCCAGATAGCTTCAGGCAGAGGGCAACCCTATTCCCTCAGGTTACAGACAAGTACGACTTGATGGCTGATCTAGGTGGTCCAGAGGAGTCATCTTTCTGCTGACCACCTTGGAATTGAGATGACTGGCGTCTGCAACCTGTGGCGACAGGGCCAAGGAGGATGACCTACAGCAAGTACCTGGAATATGTTATCAGCAATTGTTAAAAGTAGTTGGTGAAAAAAATGACAATTTGCTGAGCGGGGAGTCAAAGATGATACTGATTTCGCAA
>JACEEZ010017582.1:70000-116633 GCA_016584305.1 Chionoecetes opilio | reverse complement strand
AAAAAAAATCAGAAGTTAGGCGCTCGGTGGCATCTCTCCGTGAATCACTTAGTTCCTGTTGAGTTGGACGTCAATAAACGACGTTGAAAAATGCAGGTAGAATCATCAGCGTAAGAGTGGATAGGGCTTTGAGTTAGACTTGAAGATCATTAATGAATAATAGAAAGAGAGTGGGTGATAGACAGAACCCTGGGGAACACCACTATTGATAGATTTAGGAGAAAAAAAATGTCCGTCTACAGTATTGCAATAGAAACGGTTTGAAAGGAAATTTAAAAATGAAGGTACAGAGAGAAGGATAGAAACCGAATGAGGGTGTTTTGGAAATTAAAGATTTGTGCCAGACTCTATCAAAAGCTTTTGATATGTTCAAGGGCAACAGCAAAAGTTTCAACCGAACCCATAAAGGAGGATGATGACCAAGATTCAGTTAGGAAAGATAGAAAAATCGCCAGTAGATCCCCCTTTTACGGAAACCGTACTGACGATCAGATAGAAGATTGTGACAGATAGATGCTTAAGAATCTTTTATTAAGTATAGATTAAAAAAACTTTAAAAAGGGCAGGAAGTCAAATCTATAGGACGGTAGTTGAAGGATTAGAGGGGGTCATCCTTCTTGGGAAACAGGTTGGATGTGAGCAACTTCCAGCAAGAAGGAAAGGTGCAAGTAGATAGACATAGACGGAAAAGTTTGACCAGGCAAGGTGCAAGCACAGAAGCACAGTTTTTGAAAAACAATAGGGGACTCCGTCAGGACCGTAAGCCTTCCGAGGATCTGGGCCAGAAAGGGCAAAGAAAACATCGTTCCGAAGGATCTTAATGACGGGGCCTAATAAAGTCAGGGGGTGGAGGAGAAGGAGGAACAAGCCCTCATCAGCCAGAGTGAATTTTAGCAAATGTTTTGAGCGAAGAGTTCAGCTTTAGAAGTAGATGAGACAGCTGTGGAGCCATCGGATGAAGCATAGGAGGGAAAGATGAAGAAGAAAAATTTTTAGAGATGTTTTTAGCTAGATGCCAGAAGTCACGAGAGGAATTTGATTCAGAAAGATTTTGACATTTTCTATGAATGGGCTGAAGCCCAAAATCGGCGTATTTTGGCTCGGGTTGCCGTAGTTAGAAGACTAGTCGGCAACAAGTCCGCGATTGTCGGCGATAGTCGCGGACAGTTCCTGACTAAAACTAATTTAACCGCCAATTTTGGTTTACCGTCATGCGACGGCAGTCGCCGACGGGTCGCAGCATGACGCAACCACAGTTGCCGTCATGCGGCGACTATTCCCGCCGTACTGCGACTGACACCAGATATGGCAAGCCCCTCCACCGACCGTAGTCGGCGCGGTTAGCCGACGGTTTACCCGTAGTTAGGCGACTATTGGGCGACTAGTCTGCGATTGTCGGCGATAGTCGCAAAACTATAGGGGTATTTAAAAATTTAAAGGTCAAGTTAGAGTTGCCGTATGCAGCGACATTTGCCGACAGTTGCAGCACGACGCAAACCCACGGTTGCCGTCATGCTGCAACTGTTCCCGGCCTTTGCTGCGACTGACGCCGAGTGGTTGTAGATGTGGGCAGCGCTCTGGCCCATCCCCCACACCACTTTTTCAACCTTCGCCTTTGTATTGAAGCACGCCACCGATGTCGGTCACACTGTGTCCACACACTGGCCCACCTTGCTACGCCAAAAATACTGATGTCCCCTTTAAGGTTATTAATTGAACAAAATAACTACTACATGGTGATAACAATCACCAAGGCACTGAAGATAGTGTGGAAGCAGTATAGCACTAAAGATACTGCTCTCTTTATAGTGGATAATGATGACGATAAAAATAATAATATCAATAAATATAAAAAAAAAATTCACTTTTCCTCTCTCTCTTTTCTCTCTCTCTCTCCCCTCTCTCTCTCTCTCTCTCTCTTTTCTCTCTCTTCTCTCCTCCCCTCTCTCTCTCTCCTCTCTCTCTCTCTCTCTCTCTCTCTCCTCCGTCGAAAGGGAGAAAGCGTGGAAAAAACGATCTTTCCCGCGCTAAAATAACGCGTGCTCCAGTCGCAGCAGGGCCCCCGACTGGTCGCAGTAGGGCCCCCGACTGGTTGGCGCAGGCTTGGACCCTTCGGCGACGGGGTCCCAGCACGGAGCCGACTTTTTTCTTTAAAATTTTTTGAGCCGCAGACCCGCCCCGAGTGTATGACTATAGACTCGCAGTGGGTTCCCCAAACTATGGGTCGCGACCCAACTTTGGGTCGCGAGATAAATTTTAATGGGTCGCAGGCACATAGAAAAATGGCTAATGTTTTCAATGTATTTTATCTACTTTACTGAAATAGAAAATATCCTTTTTACACCGCCCGGCGCCTGTTTCACAGCCTCGCCAGTGATGTATGTTTTTGATCTATGTCAGAGTAACTATAGGGCAGTATATGTTCCTGCACCCTAATACCTTAAGGGAGGTTGAATATACCCAACAACAACATAATCCCAAAAGCTTTAATATAATAATGATAATAATAAAAATAAAAATGATGATGATGATAATAATAAATACTCCATTCAAAAAAATCATCCCAATATTTTCCTAGAGACCTAGGACCCAGGTCACCCACACTATTGTACTGCGGCTAACTATGTCAGTATTTAATTTCTTTATTTTATGATCATTTTGGGCATTTTTAAGTAGGTGGCAGGAGCCCCACAGGTCTCTTGAAAGAGCCGCAGGTTTGCCTCCCCCCTGTCATAACCCATTTCCCCCGGGAAGATGCGTAAATACATGTGTACCAGGTTTTTCTACAGGGTTGAGATGTGCAATGGTAAATATGGTACTTTGCAGACAACACACCCTTACTTGTTACTACATATACTGTTACTCTCTTTTCAATGCAATAAAGATTGTGCATACTTATATTTTAACTTAAATGTCATGACAACCCGATCCGGGAGGTCCCAGGATTCCGGGAAAAAAAGTTTTCTCCCGGACTCCCGAGATGTTAAAAACACGCCAAAGGAAAACTTTAGTTGGAAGTGTTTACGTTGACGACAAAATGTAGAAACATAAAAATTTGATTATTAATAAAACATTGATTACAGATATATATTTTAGTGTACAGCAATAAGTTAAAATGTTGAGGATACAAAGGATGAAAGAAACGAAGAAAAGGGTGGATATCAATGATCCTGAGAGCGTTTGGCTAACGATTGAGTGATCAATTAATTATCTAATGAGGCAACCGCCTCACTCCTTGGCCGCCGCCTTTCGATATTGGCGGTGCTGTTGTCGCCATTCTTTTAGAACTGTCGCTTCCGCTCCACCGCCTGGGAAGCGGGCCCTTTAGGTAGGCCTCGACGGCGGCCCTCGGCGGGCGGGCCCACGACTCCCCACGCTACGGGAGTGAGTGTTGGTGGCGGGGGGCACCGATACCCTCACGCTGGGGTATTTTGAGCCAGCCTGATGAGCTGCTCGCCCCGGGCCACCAGGTGGTGCCGCGTGTTGGGTGCCACATCCACCACCACTTTGACTCTGTTCTTCTTGCGCCGCTCGGCTGCCTCACGTAACTGTGCCTCGATAACCTCCAGGCGGCCGGTGATGTCCTTGGCGGCGGCGGCCACCTGGCTCTTGGGGCCCTCGAGGCTGACGTGCTTGGCGGTGCGATCCTGGGCAGGGGCACCGTCCCCGCGAACGTTGGGAAAGTCCTTCCGCAGTTTTTTGGGCAGTGTCCCCCGCGGCCCGATGACGTGCCGCCGTTGCCGTGGCACGGCCAGCAACACCTTCACCGAATCTTCCCTCCACGACTGCCGCACCTTGACGCGGGAATCGTCCCCTTTAGGCTGCTTTACGCCGAGCCTTAACACGCTTCTTGGCAGGTGCGACGCTTGCCCCCACGCCCTTAGTGCCTTCTTTCTTTGGCACTTTCTTCGGCACTTCCTTCAGGCACCTCCTCGGATTTTACTTCCTTTGGCACTTTTTCAGAGTGTTGCCGGCAGTGTGCCACTCGCCGGACTCGTCCCCCTGTCTCCTCATCTTTTGTGGGAGTCTTCTTACGTCGGTTTTTGCGTTTTATGCGAATCGTTTTCCTTTCTGCAGTGCCTCTTCGTCTTGTTTGACTGCCTTGAGGCTCCTGTAGGGCCAGATATCCATTATGATCCACGACGGATTTTCTGAGTCCTTCACCTCGCCGCACTGCGTGATGCCAGTGTAAGTGACACACTGCATCTTCCGCTGAAGGTACAGAATCGCTCGGATACCTGACCATTGACCCCAGAAGAATCGGCGTCCTTTTGATCATTTTGATCTACTTCCAGAACATTTCTCAACGGAAAACTATGTTTTCGTCTGGCTTTTCGAGCCACTGCACCACCAAAAACAGAAACTCAGCATAGAACACACTCCCAAGGCCTGTCAGATAAGTTGTGAACATCTCGTGCTCGTGTTGAGCTCACTCCTCCTTGGCCGCCGCTTTCGATTTTGGCGATGCTGTTGCCCGCCATTCCCTCAAGAACTGTCGCTTCCGCTCCACCGCCTGCAGCGGGCTTCAGGTAGGCCTCGACGGCGGCCACCTCGGCGGGCTGGCCCACGACTCTCACGCTACGGGAGTGAGTTTTGGGTGGCGGGGGGCACCGATACCTCACGCTGGGTATTTCTGAGCCAGCCTGATGAGCTGCTCGCCCCCGGGGCCCCCCAAAAGGTGGTGCAGCGTGTTGGGTGCCACACCACCACCACTTTGACTCTGTTCTTCTTGCGCCGCTCGGCTGCCTCACGTAACTGTGCCTCGATAACCTCCAGGCGGCCGGTGATGTCCTTGGCGGCGGCGGCCCTGGCTCTTGGGCCCTCGAGGCTGACGTGCTTGGCGGTGCAACCCTGGGGCAGTGGCACCGTCACGCGAACGTTGGGAAAAAGTCCTTCCGCAGTTTTGGACAGTGTCCCCCGCGGCCCGATGACGTGCCGCCGTCTGCCCGGTGGCACGGCCAGCAACATCTTCACCGAATTTTCCCCTCCACGACTGCCGCACCTTGACGCGGGAATCGTCCCCGTGAGGCTGCTTGACGCCGAGCCTTAACACGCTTCTTGGCAAGTGGCGACGCTTGCCTCCACGCCCTTAGTGCCTTCTTTTTTGGGCACTTTCTTCGGCACTTCCTTCAGGCACCTCTCGGATTTTATTTCCTTTTGGCACTTTTCAGAGTGTTGCCGGCAGTGTGCCACTCGCCGGACTCGTCCACTGTCCCCTCATCTTTGTGGGAGTCTTCTTACGCCGGTTTTTGCGTTTTATGCGAATCGTTTTCCTTTCTGCGAGTGCCTCTTCGTCTTGTTGACTGCCTTGAGGCTCCTGTAGGGCCAATATCCATTATGATCCACGACGGTTTTTCTCTGATCCTTCACCTCGCCGCACTGCGTGATGCCATGTGTAAGTGAAAACACCTGCATCTTCCGCTGAAGGTACAGATCGTTCGGATACCTGACCATTGACTCCAGAAGAATCGGCGTCCTTTTGATCATTTGATCTACTTCCAGAACAGTTTTCTCAACGGAAACTACGTTTGTCTGGCTTTTCGACCCACTGCACCACCAAAAACAGAAAACTCAGCATAGAAAAACTGAAAGGCCTGTCAGATAAGTTGTGAACATCTCGTGCTCGTGTTGAGCTTTGATGATTTCTCTTCAATGCAGCCAAGAAGCTGCTTTGTCCTGCAGGAGTCGCCAGGAGGTTTCCACCAGTCCTCAGTGACCAGCGCCGCGCAGGCCTCCAGCGGCCCCTGAGGCGGGGGGGGGCGCAGAGGCCCCAGCCACCCCCAGTGAGCCATGCCTTTCGTGCCTTCCAGGCAGTAGTGGCATGGAGGCCCATGTCCTCCCATGCCTACAGGGCCTCGGACACCCTCTTGGCGTTGTCCAAGGCGTCTGCCACACACTCCCGAGGAGGGGTGGTTCATGCCCACCACCACCAGGGTGAACACCACCAACCAGGGACACCTTGGGGACAGATTGACTTCAGAATTGTTTTCTGCTCCATTTGATTTTATAATATATAAATCAATGACCAAAAAACCATGTTTATCACATGAGAAAAAAGGGGATGGTGGCGTCCACTCCCGCAGCGTGAATCGGATACTAATGTTTAGGCTTCCCTATAGTAACGAAACTGTTGTTTGCCAAGGCGAAGGGGGCAATAGACCATATAATATACGACAATATAATAATAACGATACAATATAAAATATACAATAGGTATAATATACGACAGACGATATACATTTATTTATGTTTATGTACTTACGTTGCTAATCTGGTGTCAACATTTCATTTTTCCTTCTCTAAATTTTTCAATGGCTGTTGTAAATATGGACTGGCTGTGGTATAGGCGAGTGACTTCTAATTAAGTAATCCCATAAAGAACAAAATTGAGTAGAATGTGACAGAGACAGACATCAAACATTGATGAAGATATACATTGCCCTTCTCCCTGAGAGTGAGGTATGCAAGGGTAGGCCTACACATGATACACTGCACTCTACACACCCATACTTGTTACTGCATACACTGTTATTCACTTTTATGCATCATTATAGTAATACGCTACAAAATCAAATTGGGCAAATTATACCCGGGATTTTTCTATATTCTTAATTAAAGCACACATTATGAGGCTATAGGACATTACCGCACCCTATTTTTACGGTGTGTTTTGCATTTATTAGTATTTAAGAGAGAGAGAGAGAGTGTGTGTGTGTGTTGTGTGTGTGTTGTGTGCGTGTTTTAAGTTCAAGTTCAATATTTATTGCCAGTATAATTCAATTCATAAGGGGATCTACAACAATAATACATTAGGAAATGGCACGGTCTGCCGAGCCGAGGCTTCCTGGCAGCGAAATAATTTATATAAGAGAATGCATAGGCATAGGCAACGTGGGACGGACAATCAGGAATAAGTAATACACAATGTACGCTCTCACGCACACGCACGTACGCACACACCACGCACGCACGCACACACGCACGCACGCACGCACGCACGCACGCAACGCACCACGCACGCACGCACGCACGCACGCACGCACGCACGCACGCACAAACGAACAGTCATTCAAAGCATATCACACAATATTCACTTATATACATTCATACATTTAGAATGCAATACCTTTACATGCTACACATATGTACAACAACCACACACACACATACACACACAGCTACAAACAAAACACGATCATGCATAACAACACTTACATTCGTACCACTGAGTTTACATAGATTGAAGTGTATACAAATAATTTCTAGAAGTTTTCTTAAATATGGAGACTGGAGAGTGTACTATTGTAAACAAGAGATTTTATTTGTTTGGTAATGAGTTCCATAACTGTGGGCCGGGGTACATGATGCTGTGCCTGTACAGAGTTGTGCGGGATGTGGGGGCATCTCAGGTCTATACCGGTGCCTCTTGTTGCATAAGAGTTCACTCCAAACTGAATAATATGTTACTTGAAGTGAGAGTTTTTATTTCTAAAAATACATAATAGCAAAAAATATTATGTATTTTTATAATTTCAGTAATTTACGCGTGAAAATATAAGATTTACAGAGTCGAATTTACCCATTTAAAATATACATCTAAAATTTAGTTTTACGCTACTGATCATTTATTGAGATACGAAGGCCAAGTACCACCCCAGACAGAAACACAATACATGAGATTAGGGTAACATAAGGGATAGTAGATGGTAATCATAGCTTCTTTAGTAAGTTGGTGACGAATCCTGTACAACACTCCACATAATTAGATATACTTAGGTATACTGCATTAATTGTGGTGACGCCAGTTGAGATGCTCGTCAATAAAAGACCGAAAAACTTTGTATGGCTGACTCGTTGAACTATTTGATTTTCAAATGTTATTGGAGGCAATATTATATTTTAAAGAACGATTTTGAACAAATATATAGCTGGGTTTTTGTCACATTTATTATAAGTTTATTTGCCTTTATCCATTGATTTACCAACTGTAGTTCTGTGTTCAGGTTAGTGTGCAAGGAATTTATTCATCATCTGATAACAATATGTTGGTGTCGTCTGCATAATGACACATTCAAGTTGTGTGCTTGCATGTGGCAAACGTTAATATATATTATGAAAAGAATGGGGCCTAATATTGATCCCTTTTGGAAAATCCCTTTTGTGAGGTGTTTGTAATGTGAGTAGGTAGAGTTACAATATACAGACTGTGATCTATTACGTTAAGTAGCTACTGAACAAATTTTAGTGGCAATCCCCGCACACCAATATTTTCTAGTTTTTTAAGTAGTATACCGTGATCTAGTGTATCAAATGCCTTTGATAGATCTATAAATACTCCTGCAACATATAACTTCCTGTCTAGATATTTGTATATATTGCTACAAACTGTAAAAACTGCAGATTCTGTTGAGGCGATTTCTTCGAAAACCTGTTGACTGGTGCTTAAGAGATTGTTATTTTCCAGGAATTGCAGGCTGTTGGAGGGTTGCCCTTTCGATAATTTACTAAAAAGCTGGTAATACTGATATAGGGCGGTAATTAGAGAGACCACTTTTACACCGGATTTGAGAACTGGAGTTACTCTGGCTCTTTTTAGCTTATCTGGAAATATTCCTCGTCGGAATGACAGATTATGATATGTGCTAATGGGCTTGGCAATACATGTGGCTGTATGTTTTATTACCTTAGGACATAGACCACTGTATACCTGGACTGTGCACGGAATATCGGCCTGTCGCGCAAGGCCCGAAGTCGGAGGGCCGCTCGGATTCATATATTTTAAAACCGGGGTCATATAGACTGGTTTATCAGTAATATGATATACTGTAATCTTCGTAAATGTTTGTTCTATAATATTATCAAAAAAAAAACAATAAAAAAACGCTAAAGAAATGCCATTACGAGGGCTATGAAAAATATTTCATGAACTTAATATTCACTTCAACTCTTCGCCCCTTTAAAACTTTGAGAGTCAAATTTTTTCATGAAGGGTATCAATAGAAGCCCCAATTTTACTAGCTTTCCATTGCTATATTTCGTTATCTGATAAATGAATTAGAAAACCCTGCATAAATTAGCGTTAACTAAATAAATAAAATCATCAATCGGGTAATTTTCCCCGATTGATGAGGTTATTTATTTAGGGGAACGCTAATTATACTGGTACTAATTCATTTATCAGAAAACGAAATATATAAGTAAATAAATAACATCATCAATCTGGAAAATTACCCGATTGATGATTTTATTTATTTATTTAACGCTAATTTATGCATGGTTCTAATTAATTTATCAGATAACGAAATACACCAATGGAAAGCTAATAAAATTGCGCTTCTATTGATACCCTTCATGATAAACGTTGACTCGCAAAGTTTTAAATGGTGAAGAGTTAAGTGAATATTAAGTTCATGTATATTTCTTCATAGTCTCGTAATGGCATTTCTTTAGCGTGTTTTACTGTTTTTTATTTGATAATATTATAGAACAAACATTTACGAAGATTATAGTATACCATATATACTGATAAACCAGTCTATATGATAGTCCATAGACCACTATATCCCTTTGTCGGGCGCCCCGCGGGCCCCTATGCAGCCCCGCAATTCAAAACATTGTCGCGTGAACAGTCCAGGTATACAGTGGTCTATGCTTAGGACTAATATCATCATAACCGGGGCATTGGGCCTTAGTGCTTTGAGATAATGTTATATTTCTTCATAAGTTACTGGTGATAAATATAGTGAATAATCAGGTGAATTGCGTAAATACCGGTTATGAGCGCCATCGTTGTTATGCGGAATATTAGCAACATTTAAGAAATGGTCATTAAGCGTGTGAGGAACGTTGGCGTCTGGGCAAGGTGGCTCTAATCTTAGGGTTTCCTGGTTTTTTCTTGACGATCGCCCAAGTATGGAATTAATACATCTCCAATGAGACTTAGCATCCCCTTGGTTACATTTCAATTGGTCTTGATAGTATTTATTTTTAGCAGATCTTAAGGTTGATGTTAAGGTATTTCTATATTTGCGATAATGTTCTTTGTAGGTTAATGGCCATTCCTTTGCCAGTCTTTCTAGTCTGTTTTTTTCTTTAATGCTGTTTTTTAATGATGGGGTTATGTACGGACTTAATACATATTTTTTGTTACTACGCACCTCTTTTATTGGGAAATGCTTTTGAAATGATGAATTAAAGATATCGTAAAACTTATTACAGGCATCATTTGGACATTGTGATTGCATAACACTGGACCAATTCATTTTGAAATTTCGTCATAAAATAATTCAAGTGCTCTATTAGTAATACTTCTCTGTCTGTAAACTGGAGTATTCTCACTTTTTTCTTTCAACGTAAACTGTGAAACTATGGGAAAATGGTCAGATGTCAGTGCGTATTATGTAGCTACAAGTGAACGACTCTACTTGGGATGTCCATATAGGGTCAATTAGTGTGGCAGTTGTGTCAGTGATTCTAGTAGGCCTGGTAGTTGTAGGAAATAAAGAAAATGAGTACATTAAGTTAATAAATTCAAAAACGTTTGCGTTATCATTATGCTTTAGCAAATCTGTGTTCCAGTCACCCAACAATTGTATGCTGTAATAATGGTTGGTCTATACATGTGAGAGAATGTCTGTTAATTGACTTAAAAAATTATCTATAGTGCCACTGGCAGGTCTGTATAGACAGCCAAAGAAAAACAATTTACCCGCAACAACACACTCAACACAAACACATTCTATAAATGATTCAGAGAAACATATGTCATTTAAGATTGAGGAGCGATAGTTACTACTGATGTAGAGAGCAACACCACCACCATGTCTGTTTCTGCATTGGGTGAACATGTTGTAGCCTTGGAGCTGGTACACTGCTGCAAGGTCCGGGTCGAGTCTTGTCTCAACAAAGCCAAGCACGTCAAACTTCGGAAAGGTATTTGATAAAATGGAATTCTCAACACATTGTAAATGCGTTGGAATGCTCCGAATATTCATAGAAAACAACGTAAGAGAGTATGCATTGCATCACTTTATATTGAAATTTTTTTCTATTTATTTGTACTCAGATTTTTGCAAACTTAACTGCCTAAGCTGAATGTAAAAATTATTGACATCTGTTTCATTATTGTATTTATCGTCCTGAACAGTGATGGGATCGAGATTAAGTTTACATAGGCATTCACATGTATTAATTTGAGATATCTTATCTGAGAAAATGTTATTGAGTTCTTCGTTGGTTATAGAGGCAAAGGGTAATTGGCTAATGGTCTCCATGAGTGAAGTCATCTATAGTAAATATATATATATATATTATATATATATATAATATATATATATAAATATATAATATTATATATATATTATATATATATATATATATAGTTAATGTAGGTTACGAAGAACAGTTACTATTTTGCATGGGGTCTGAGGTCCCGCTTATCCTGACGGTGAGAAACACCATCTTCCTCACCTCCTTTCCCGCTCGTCTTTGGCTTTACGCTAAGAGTCACACCACCAGCACCCTTTTCACCCACGCCAGCCGGAGTCGCTCCACCAGATGACTAACCACCAACGGCACCAACAGAAGCCGCTTTGCCACCTTGAGCCACCTTGTTGATAACAGGGGTAGCAACCTCGTCGCGTCGCTTAGCTAAGTCATCGGCGGTCAAGCCACCACCAACTGAACCACCAGTCGACAGGGACCCGATCTCAGCACGACCACCCGTGGCACCAGCAGCCGAACCACTGTGGAGTGGTAGTGAAGCCCCGAACGTTGAGTCCGTGGCCAGAGTGGTCGAAACTCCCTCATATGTCGAACCAACTCCCATGCTGATCGTCTTGATTGATGGGTTGCAGTCTTGTTTTTTATTTAATAATCAGCCTGGTATGCTTGAAAAAGGCAATTTTTCCATCTGATCTTGCTTGTTTTAATTGCAGAAATTGACTTGCCTTGATCGCTTGAGATGCAGGACACAGATCCCCGTTGATGTAGATTTGCGTTCCTTTGAACTTCCTTGCGTTTCGTAGCACAGAGTCACGGTCACAGAACCTTACGAACCTTACAACGACCGGCCTGGGGCGTTGATGATTCGGCTGTCCTATTCTGTGTGCTCGTTCCAGAGCTACGTCCGGTAGTTGTAGCTTGTCTTTCAGAATATTGGATATCAATGTTGCAGTCTGTTCCCACGTTTCTCCGGCATTTTGCTCTCGAATACCGTTGAATCGTAGATTATTGCGTCGGCTGTATTCTTCCTGATAGTTGAGTCTATGTTCAGCTTCAGTGATTCGTGTCTTGTGTGTTTCAATTGTTGCTTTACTTTCTTGATTGTCTTTTTTCAAGCTTTAATGACTTGTTTCAGCTCGGCAACTTCATTCTGGGTAAATTCTAGGCTTCTTGTTATATCACTCACTGTAGTTTCCAAGGATGTTATTCGGGTCTTGAACTGATCTGTTATAATGTCCATAGCACTACGATATGCCCTTTCCTGGGAATCCAGAAGGGCTTTGATAGTACTGAGCTCCATGTTGTCTATTAGGTAAGGTTAACGAGGCCGGAGAAGCACGTCCGCACCCTGCCAAAGCAAGTGAAAAAGTGGACATGGACGTGTGTGTGTGTGCTATATATGCACACACACATATACATATATGTGTGTGTGTGTGTGTGTGTGTGTGTGTGTGTGTGTGTGTGTGTGTGTGTGCGTGTGTGTGCGTGTGTGTGTGTGCGTGTGTGTGTGTGTGTGTTCAGGTTCAGTTCGTGTAGGAAACGTGTATGCACCATGTAGCGTACGTACCCCCAAGCCTGGCCCTCAGAAGCTAGACCTATGTAGCAACAAATCACCCATGTAGTTTGTCATAACCCAGAGGTCAATCAATCAATCATTGGGGGCATACGCCGGGGGGCGCGTCGCCTCGCCCACCCTACGACGCCACTCCCAGGGGTCACCACGCGCGAGTTCCCATGCAGGCTCCTTTCCCATACCAAGCAGCTCTCGACAAGAAACATCAACTTGCCCCAGCCACGAGCCTTGTGGGCGCCCCCTTGGCCTCCTCCACGCCGGATTGTCTCTTACAGATACAACCCGATGGGAAGGATCGGTTTCAGGGTAGCGTGCCACATGCCCATATAGCCGAAGTTGGCGCTGACGGACTATGCAGGTAATAGGCCTCGACTCAGTCTCACGGTGCAATCGCTGATTTGACACGTAATCATCCCAGCGATACCCCATGATTCTGCGAAGACACTTATTACCAAAGGCATTGATTCGTCTCTTCAAGTCACTATTTAGTGTTCATGTCTCACAACCATAGAGTAAGACAGGGATCACAAGCGACTTGAAGATCCGGATCTTTGTCCTCCTGTACAGGTACCGACAACGCCAAATACTCCCACTGAGCGAGTCCATAACACCGTGGGCTATGCCAATCCGCCGTAAGACTTCTTGACGTGACCCGCCGTCATTATGGACTGCGCTACCAAGGTATGTAAAACTTTCCAAGATCTCAATGTCCTCGCCACACGCATGAACAGACTGTACTGCTTCATCTAGTAAGTCTCTAAATACCTGGACCTTGGTCTTGAGCCAGGAGACCTCAAGTCCCAAAGGCTTTGCCTCCTCGTGCAGCGCCTCGAGAGCCATCACCAGGACCTCCAGCGACTCAGCAAAGATTACTGCATCATCGGCAAAAACAAGATCAGTGATCTTGGTGTTGCCGACGGATGCTCCACAATCACTTTGATCTACAACCTTGTCCAATACCCAGTCCATACAAGCGTTGAAAAGTGATGGGGCAAGGACGCATCCTTGCCTCACTCCTGTATTCACAGGAAAGAAGCTGGATACACCTGCCCCACACTTCACAGCACTCTCAGTCCCAGAATACAGACCAGTTATCAAACCGATAGTCCTTGCAGGAATCCCTCGAAGTCGCAGAAGATCCCAGAGTGACTCACGATGCACTGAGTCAAACGCCTTCTTGAGATCAACATAGGCTGCAAGCATCCCCTGTCGAAACTCACGTCGGCGTTCCACCAGGACACGAAGCGAAGGACAACCCAGAATTCGAGAAGAGCCAGTTTCTTCAAACTTGGCAGTAAAGCAGTGCTGATGGAGCATTACATTACACATACGTACACATAATGTACAGTGTACATTATGAATGGAAATTACGAAGCAATAAAATGTTCCTTCACCATAATACCATATGGAAGTTGAATATACCCACAGACAAGATAATCAAATACATTTTAATAGTAATAATGCTAATAATAATAATAATGATAATGATAATGATTTATGATCCAAATGATCATAAAAAAAAGGAATAAAATGCTGCCATAGTTAGCCGCCGTACAATAGTGTATGTGACCTATGTATAGGTCCTACACGTAGGAAAATATTGGGATGAATTTATGGAATTGAGTATTTATTGTTATCATCATTATTATTATTATTATTTTATTATTATTATCATTATTACTATTAAAATGCATTTGATTATCTTGTCTGTGGGTATATTCAACTTCCATATGGTATTATGGTGAATTGGTGAAGGAACATTTTATTGCTTCGTAATTTCCATTCATAATGTACACTGCGGCTCCATCAGCACTGCTTTTCTGCCAAGTTTGAAGAAACTGGCTCTTCTCAAATTCTGGGTTGCCGACCTCTGGGTTATGACAAACTACATGGGTGATTTGTTGCTACATAGGTCACTTGTAGCTTCTGAGGGCCAGACTTGGGGGTACGTACGCTACATGGTGCATACACGTTTCCTACACGAACTGAACCTGAACACACACACACACACACACTCACACTCACACTCACTCTCTCTCTCTCTCTCTCTCTCTCTCTCTCTCTCTCTCTCTCTCTCTCTCTCTCTTAAATACTAAATAAATGCAAAAACACACCGTAAAAATAGGGTGCGGTAATGTCATATAGCCTCATAATAGTGTGCTTTAATTAAGAATATAGAAAAATCCCGGGTATAATTTGCCCAGATTTGATATGTAGCGTATTACTATAATGATGCAGTAAAAGTGAATAACAGTGTATGCAGTAACAAGTATGGGTGTGTAGAGTGCAGTGTATCATGTGTAGGCCTACCATTGCATACCTCACTCTCAGGGAGAATGGGCAATGTATATCTTCATCAATGTTTGCATGTCTGTCTCTGTCACATTCTACTCAATTATGTTCTTTATGGATATTACTTAATTAGAAGTCACTCGCCTATACCACAGCCAGTCCATATTTACAACAGCCATTGAAAACTTTAGAGAAGGAAATATGAAATGTTGACACACAGATATAGCAACGTAAGTACATAAACATAAATAATTGTATATCGTCTGTCGTATATTATACCTATTGTATATTGTATATTGTATCGTATTATTATATTGTCGTATATTATATGGTCTATTGCCCCCTTCTGCCTTGGCAAACCAACAGTTTCGTTACTATAGGGAAGCCTAAACATTAGTATCCGATTCACGCTGCGGTAGTGGACGCCACCATCCCCTTTCTTCTCATGTGATAAACATGGTTTTTTGGTCATTGATTGATATATTATAAAATCAAATGGAGCAGAAAACAATTCTAAAGTCAATCTGTCTCAAGGTGTCCCTGGTGGTGGTGTTCACCCTGGTGGTGGTGGGCATGACCACCCTCCTCGGGAGTGTGTGGCAGGACGCCTTGGACAACGCCAAGAGGGTGTCCGAGGCCCTGCAGGCATGGGAGGACATGGGCCTCCATGCCACTACTGCCTGGAAGGCACGAAAGCGCATGGCTCACTGGTGGTGGCTGGGGCCTCTGCGCCCCGCCCCGCCTCAGGAGCCGCTGGAGGCCTGCGCGGCGCTGGTCACTGAGGACTGGTGGAACCTCCTGGCGAGCTCCTGCAGGACAAAGCAGCTTCTTGGCTGCATTGAGGAGCAAATCGTCAAAGCTCAACACGAGCACGAGATGTTCACAACTTATCTGACAGGCCTTGCAGTGTGTTCTATGCTGAGTTTTCTGTTTTTGGTGGTGCAGTGGCTCGAAAAGCCAGACGAAAACGTAGTTTCCGTTGAGAAAACTGTTCTGGAAGTAGATCAAAATGATCAAAAGGACGCCGATTCTTCTGGAGTCAATGGTCAGGTATCCGAGCGATCTGTACCTTCAGCGGAAGATGCAGGTGTGTCACTTACACATGGCATCACGCAGTGCGGCGAGGTGAAGGACTCAGAGAAATCCGTCGTGGATCATAATGGATATCTGGCCCTACAGGAGCCTCAAGGCAGTCAACAAGACGAAGAGGCACTCGCAGAAAGGAA
This sequence comes from Chionoecetes opilio, assembly GCA_016584305.1. NCBI lineage: Eukaryota > Metazoa > Arthropoda > Malacostraca > Decapoda > Majidae > Chionoecetes > Chionoecetes opilio. The sequence continues at coordinate 100,319 of JACEEZ010017582.1, read as the reverse complement.
AACGATTCGCATAAAACGCAAAAACCGACGTAAGAAGACTCCCACAAAAGATGAGGAGACAGTGGACGAGTCCGGCGAGTGGCACACTGCCGGCAACACTCTGAAAAAGTGCCAAAAGGAAGTAAAATCCGAGGAGGTGCCTGAAGGAAGTGCCGAAGAAAGTGCCAAGAAAGAAGGCACTAAGGGCGTGGAGGCAAGCGTCGCACCTGCCAAGAAGCGTGTTAAGGCTCGGCGTAAAGCAGCCTCAAGGGACGATTCCCGCGTCAAGGTGCGGCAGTCGTGGAGGGAAGATTCGGTGAAGGTGTTGCTGGCCGTGCCACCGGGCAGACGGCGGCACGTCATCGGGCCGCGGGGGGACACTGTCCAAAAACTGCGGAAGGACTTCCCCAACGTTCGCGTGACGGTGCCCCTGCCCCAGGATCGCACCGCCAAGCACGTCAGCCTCGAGGGCCCCAAGAGCCAGGTGGCCGCCGCCGCCAAGGACATCACCGGCCGCCTGGAGGTTATCGAGGCACAGTTACGTGAGGCAGCCGAGCGGCGCAAGAAGAACAGAGTCAAAGTGGTGGTGGATGTGGCACCCAACACGCGGCACCACCTGGTGGGCCCCGGGGGCGAGCAGCTCATCAGGCTGGCTCAGAAATACCCCAGCGTGAGGGTATCGGTGCCCCCCGCCACCAACACTCACTCCCGTAGCGTGAGAGTCGTGGGCCCGCCCGCCGAGGTGGCCGCCGTCGAGGCCTACCTGAAGGCCCGCTTGCAGGCGGTGGAGCGGAAGCGACAGTTCTTGAAAGAATGGCGACAACAGCAGCGCCAATATCGAAAGGCGGCGGCCAAGGAGGAGTGAGGCGGTTGCCTCATTAGATCACTTAATTGATCACTCAATCGTTTAGCCTACGCTCTCAGGATCATTGATATCCATCCTTTCTTCGTTTCTTTCATCCTTTGTATCCTCAACACTTTAAGTTATTGCTGTACACTCAAATATATATCTGTAATCAATGATTATTAATAATCTAAATTTTTATGTTTCTACATTTTGTCGTCAACGTAAACACTTCCAACTAAAGTTTTCCTTTTGCGTGTTTTTAACATCTCGGGAGTCCGGGAGAAAACTTTTTTTCCCGGAATCCTGGGACCTCCCGGGTCTGGTTGTAATGAATTAAAATTAAAATATAAGTATGCACAATCTTTATTGCATTGAAAGAGAGTAACAGTATATGTAGTAACAAGTAAGGGTGTGTTGTGTGCAAAGTACCATATTTACCATTGCACATCTCAACCCTGTAGACAACCCTGGTACACATGTACTACGCATCTTCCCGAGGGGATGGGTTATGACAGCGGGAGGCAACCTGCGGCTCTTTCAAGAGACCTGTGCGGCTCTGCCACTACTTAAAATGTCCAAATGATAAAAATAAGAAATTAATACTGACATAGTTAGCGCAGACATATGTAGTTGACTCGGGCCTAGTCCTGTACAATTATTGGGATGGTTTGAATGAGTGATTATCATCCATCGTTTTTTCATGATACTAGTTCATCTTATATATTAAAAGCATTTGATTATGTTCATATAGTAAATTCAATCTCTATATGGTAATGTGAGTGAACTTATCTGTCTCTAGATATCTGAATAGATAATAATGGCAGTTTATACAGCGTCCTTGGGTTATATATAAGGATATTTTTATTAAATGTTGATATACTTGATCTTTAATCAACTCTTATGTTATTTATGTGCCTGGAACATTAAATTTATTCATAGACCTGAATAGGTCATAGACTTACACAAACCTAGGGTTGAACAGCCGCGGGTAAAAGGATATTTTTATTCAGTAAAGGAGTTAATAAATAAAACATTACCCTATCTTTTGGGTGCCTTGTCGCATTTTGCGAATTTATTCTCAAACCAAAGTGGGTATTGAATTCCTACCACAACCTTGTTAAACGCAAACATCACGTGATAAAGTCACAAAGAAATTATGCACAAAATCCAGTTACTCGTGGTGTGATGTATTTTCCCCTTGAATTTTCAATGCTCAGGGTGCCAAAGCACACGCGATTCTATTACGGGGGTGTTCCCGTCTTTCTTCATCAAGCGTCCCACCTTCACCACGGCCACTTGGGCAGAGGTGTTCCTCAACGCGCCCTCGTGAGGGGAGACGCACTGCCAGTCCTCGCGGGGGAAGGTGAAGGAGGCGATCACCCGCCTCCCGTAGCACAGCGTGATGGCGTCCACGGCGCCGCTGTCGCCCTGCACGGCGAGGCTCGAGGTGACGTTCAGGCGTGATTATTTTGTCTCATTTTTGCTTTTTGATTTAAATTAATGTTTGTAAAGAGAGTTTTGGGGCGACATCGGGGCTCAGCGTAAAAGCAGTGCCGGGTGTGTGGCGTGGTGGGTGGGGCAAGGGTATTGTTCTGTATACATTACAGAACAGTTCCCTTGTCAGTTCTGTATACATTATTTCGTATGTAACTTACATAGTAGTCTATACGACTATCTACTACTAGAGTAGAACTAGACTAGAATACGAAGAACACGATTTACAGGAAGTATAGAATGTTATATCAATAAACAAACACAGAATAGTTTGCACATACATACAGCAAAAAGCTTACAGGTATTCACATCACTTCTACCATAAAATATGAACCATAAATCTCATACAAACATAAAAAAATGACTATGAACAAGCTAACAAACGAGGAGAAGGACAGCCTTGTATTCCTGGGATCTCAGAGACAGTGTATTTTACCGAACACAAAAGGCTGCGGGTCAAATACTGCAACACAAAACGAAAAGAGAAAAGAGGTAAAAAAGAACAGAAAAAGTGATGCAGCGGCAGGCTTTGCAATTAGGTGATAACTGAATGTCTTTTTTATGTAATTTTGTGTACAAACAAAAAAAATGACCATTAACATATTGCATCATACTTTGCTTTCTCTCTTTTTTCATATTAACATACGGAAATATCCATTCATTATCATATAACTTTTGTTTTCTTTTGTATAACTTCAGTATGTGTACTAACATACGCGGAATAGCTATACGTTACTTCATCCTGTGTTGCTTTATCTACGTAGTATACAGTGTACAAATATGACAAAAGAATGGTATATCTTTTCATAAATAATTTTCGCCCTCTCTTCCCTTTGCTGCTGTCACTCTGGTAAAGAATAAAAAGTGTGCAGGAAGAAATATGTTACTTTTCTGGACTTTTTCATACTACACCTTTTCACTCTCAAATCAGAACAACGGAACTTCAAATTAAAGCAATTGAATTTCAAAATAAAATAAATGGTATTTTTATTCTAATTTGAAATTCAATTATCTTAATTTGAAGTTCAGTTGTTTTAATTTAAACTTCATTTGTTTTAATTTTAACTTCAGCAGTTTTAATTAATTTAAACTTGTTGTTCTAATTATTAAACTTCAGTTGTTTTAATTTAAACTTCAGTTGTTTTAATTTGAGATTCACTTATTTTAATTTGAAGTTCAGTTGTTTTAATTTGAGGGTGAAAAGGTGTAAATTGCCCCCCCCCCTTTTCTTTATTCTCTTTCTTTCTTCTTTATGGGGACTGGCAACTAAGAGGGCCTTTTGTTACTTGCACTCTTGTCATAGAGGAGAGTTTGAGACACCTCCTGAACTAAATTGGCCAACACCCTACAAGTCTTTTTGACATTGGCTTGCCGGGGAGTGGCAATAAGCGGCCTTTTTGTCATGGATTTTCTCCCCTCGGCCAGTCCCATATGACGTAAACAAAAAAAATGGAGGGAAAAATATGCCCCTGACTTTGCTATTACTTTCCCTTTTTCCTCTTCATTTCCTCATCCTCTCGGCATTTTCTTCCTTCCCTTTCATCTACTTTCTTATATCTATTTTCTTCCTCCTTCCCCACTTCCCTATCCTCATCCTGTTCCTTCTTCTCCATCATCTTTCCACACTTTATCCTTCCTGTCTTCCTTCCCTTATATTTATGCTTTCCTTATGTCTTTCCTCCTATTTCCTTCGCCAGTTCTTTCCTTTTCCTGCTCTTCCTTCTCTTCGTCCTCCTCTGAACATAGCACTGATAAATAGGCAAATTAATAGAAATAAGTATGTAAATAGATAGATTGACGGAAAGACTGACAGACTGACAGACAGAAAGAGAATTAATATGAGAAAGAAAAAGAGAGATAGATAGTTAGATAAATAGATAGATAGATAGATACATATTTACACATATAAATAGAAAAATAAATAGATGGATAGATGGAAAAACAGATAGATGGTTGCATAGAAAGATATGATTGATAGTTACAGATAGTTAGATGAAGCATACAACCACACATTGATATATCCCACACAAGGTCCCGAGTTCAAGTCTCATCAAGGAGGAACTATCAAAAGCCATTGTCGAGTGGCCGAAGCAACCCACGTGCAGCAAATACCTGTCTGCCGATTGCAAGTGTGACGGTGAACTCTAGGGCTGCATGCGCCTTACCACAGATCTTAAACATCCACAGAAAACTGGAATCTTACCTTAGACGAGGTGTCATTTAGAAATCTAGCCTTCGTCATCCATCGGGCCGAGATCGACCAACATCAGACTTCTTCATTCCCTACAGGCGCTATAGCAGCGCTTACAACGTAAAAATAACCATCAAAACCTAACAATACTTAGGGCGTTCTCCCCAAAAAAACAACTACCCTGAAAGAGCACCAAGAAATCATATCACCAATACCTCCAATTACACCAAAAACAAAAAACAAAACTAGGTTCTACTACAAAACAAAAAACCCAAAACACAAAATCTAACAGGCAACCAGCACCTCCACTACCACCTGACCCTTTCAATGATGAGTACCGCTCACCTTAGTACCTCTCTCCCCTCACCACCACACACAACACCCAATACTCACTAATCTTAGAGACCCTCACTTCCCCTCTCCCTTCTTCTCCTACCCCTCCAACCTCTTCTTCTCACCCTCAACCTTCTTCTTCCCCTCACCCCCTTCCCCTCACCCTTCTTCTTCCCCTCACCCCCTCCCCTCAACCTTCTTCTTCCCCTCACCCTCCTCCCTTCTTCCCCTCCCCCCTCCCCTCAACCTTCTTCTTCCCCTCACCCCTCCCCTCAACCTTCTTCTTCCCCTCACCCCTTCCCCTCACCCTTCTTCTTCCCCTCACCCCCTTCCCCTCAACCTTCTTCTTCCCCTCCCCTCCTCCCCTCAACCCTTCTTCTTCCCCTCACCCCTCCCCTCAACCTTCTCTTCCCCTCACCCCCTTCCCCTCAACCTTCTCTCTCCCCTCACCCCTCCCCTCACTACCTCCCCTCACCCATCTTCTTCCCCTCACCCCTCCCCTCAACCTGCCCTTCCTCTCACCCTTCTTCTTCCCTCACCCCATCCCCTCATCCTGCCCTTCCCTCCTAGCCATTACCTGGAAACAAATAAATTCCCTCAGCATTGTAATTTCCTTGTGTCATAATTTCTTCGCGTCATTTTCAATTATTTTTGCAATTCCATTCTGTTCCCTTTATTTTATTGTTATTCTGGTAGATGCGTTTTATTTTTAGGAAATGTGGAATTATAGGTGTGCGTCTTGTATATTTATTTGTATCTTCTTTCGTTCTTAATGTTGGGTGAGTTATTTGTAAACGTATAATAATAACTTGATGGTGATGATTGTTATGATGAAGGTTATGGTAGTAGTAGTAGTAGTAGTAGTAGTAGCATATGTATTATTATTAAAGAAGTTGTTAATGATATATTAGTAGTATTATAGAAATTAGTTAGTAGTGTGTAATAGTAGTTTTAAGTAAAGTAGTATAGTAGTTATTAGTAGTAGTGGGACCAAAAATTCTTTACAAAAAAAAGGCAGAAAAATATTGGGAGGGGGTTGGGAATTAAAAATAGCAGAAAGGGAAGAGGGGGTTTTTTGTAATTTGTTGGTGGTAGAAGCGTATATACCCCGAAACCCAGTATAGTAGAAAGAAAATTTAAAAGCAGTTAGTAGTTATAAACGGGAAAAGTAGAAGTTTTTGGTGATTACGAAAAACCCCACAAAATTCCCTCATCAGTCCCACACACACACCCACACACACACCCCACACACACCCACACAAAACACACACAAACACAAATAAAACACACACAAAACCACACACACATTAATGTAATACGCTTAAAATAAAAAAAATTTGGGGTCCCGTTTTTTTGGTGTATTTTAATTGTGTGTGTGTGTGTGTGTTTTGTTTTGGGGTTGTGTTTTGTGTGGTGTTTTGGGTGGTGGTGTGTGTGTGGTTGTGTGGGTGTGTGTGGTATGGGGGTTTGGTGTGTGTTTTGTGTGTTGTGTGTGTGGGGTGTTTTTGTGTTTTGTGTGTGTGGGGGGTGGTGTGGGTTTTGGTTTTTGGTGAATAAAACCCCAAAACAGTTTGGGATACAGTGCGGGGTTTTTTTTTAAAAACAGCTGGAAAACCCCCTTCTTCCCCCCCCCTTTTCCCCCTCTCCCCCTTCCCTTTTCCCCTTTCCCCCCAAAATTTCCAGCGCCCTACCCATTTTTTTTCCCCTTTTTTCCCTTTAAACCTTTTCCCCCTCTTCCCCCTCCCTTCCCGCTTCAAACCCTATTTTTCCCCCTTCAAAATTTTCCCCTTTTTTCCATCCCTTTTCCTTTTTTTCCCAAATTTTCCTCTCCCCTCCTTTTTTTCCCCCTATTTCCTCTCTCCTCCTTTTTTCCCCTTTTTCCCCTCCTCCCCCCTTTCCCCTCTTTTACACTATTTTTTTCCCCCTTATATTTCCCTTTTCCCCACCCTTTCTCTCTTCTTCCCCTTCCTTTTCTTTTTCTTTTATTTCCCTATTTCCTCTCTTCTTTTCTTTCTTTTTTTCCCCCTTTTAACCCCTTCCCCCTAAATTTCCCTCTTCTTCTCCTCTTTTCGCCCTTCTTCTTCCCCTCTTTTTTTTTACCTCTACCCCTACGTTTTTGCCTTTTCTTTTCCCTTCTTTCTTCTTCTCCATTCTACTTCCCTTTTCCTCTTTTTTTTTCCCTCTCTCTTTTCCCTTTCTCTCTACTCTTCCCCCTCTTCTCTTTTTTAAAAGTGTAGAAAAAAAAGAAAAAAGGAGGAGGGAAGGAGGAGGAAAGGAGGGAAGGATGGGGGGAAAAAGGAGGGAAAAAAAGGAGGAGGAGGGGGGAAATTACAAAAAGGTTTAAACATAGTTACATGGAGAAACAGACCCCAAAAGGAAAAACCTATGTGGCCATAGGGGAGGGTATCTGCTGAACTACATCACTAAACTATAAACAAACTTGTTAAGAAAACCTTTTTGGAAATGATACCTTTTCCCCCCAAACAAGGGGAAATGGGAAACCGGGAAAAATTTTTTCAAAAGTGCGGAATATAGGATTTAAAAATACAAACTACAATTTACCACAAACCCCACAAACAAATCGATAGGGGGGACTAGATAACAAATTTTTCGCACAAATAAATCCCCTTTTAAACTTTACAGTCGCGTCAAGTCTTTTTTTTGGAATGTATTATTGTGTTTGGCCCTCCGACAACATTTGCTGGTAACTTTTTCCATCGATAAACGCCCTAACATTGAAAAATTTTTTTTACGGAGATCGGTGAGGGAAACGTTGCCCTTTTATTTTTAAACCCTTTAAAATTTCTTTTTTCCCCACTTGAGTTAAAACTCGAAAAAGGTCTCTTGATTAATAAAACAAAAAAACCTTTTGGGAAATCTTAAAGGTTTCTACAAGCCCCCCCGGGATTCTACGACCCTTTAAAAGGAAAAACAAAATTAAAGTTTCCCGTCTCCTTCATAAAAAGGGAATTTCCCGGGCGGGGGGGAGAGGAATTTGTTTGGTTGCTCTTTTTGGGGGCACTGATTCCAATTTGGCTTATCTTTTGGGAAACAGGGCGACAAATTTGAACGGCATTTTCCCCAATTGGGGCAAAACCGGACGTGTATAATTGTGTCATTACTTTCGGGTTTTAAAGTTCAAAAGTTACTTTTAAAAAACCCCAAAATCAAATTTGCCTTTTTACTGGCAAACTAGGCAAATGCCAACCGGGGTTTTTAAAATCATTACTGATGATGACCCTGATCCCCTTTTTCCCGCTGTACTTCAGTTAAAGATTTTTTTTTGCATTTGATAGTTTTTATTTTAGGTTTATCGTTGGGCCCATATGCAAATTTCTTTACATTTTTCGGGAAATTTAATTTTTTAAAAGCCATTTTTTCACTCCAATCTGAAAAGTTTTGTCGAGATCACTTTGTAAGGGGTTCGCAGTTTTTTTCTAGTTTAATTCTTTTAACCCCGCCCCAAATTTTGGGGGCTCTGCAAATTTTTTATATTTTAGATACCAAATCCGCAGTCCCCGATCGTTGTTATTTCAGAAAAAGAGTAGGAAAACCCCCCCAAAACCCAACCCTGAGGCACCCCCCTTTTGGGCAAACTTTAAACCCAAACAGATCCCCCACCCTTTATTACTACCCGTTGTTTACATTTTTTAAAGCCAAAACGCCAATCCATGAAAAAATAATTCCCCTTCCCCATTTCCCTGTGCCCTTAGCTTGGTCAAAAAATCGCCCTTTTGGGGGGAACTGGAAACGGAAAGGGTTTCTGAAAATCAGGTATATTAAATCCGAGGGAATTTTTGCGTCCCATTTTGAAAAAAAATGACATTAAAAAAATCCAGTAGGTTTTTTTAAGCAGGATTTTTTATTTCGGAAATCCATGGGTGGAGTTTTAGTAAAGGGGTTATTTTCATCGGGGGGGGAAAAACACTAAATTTTTTCCCGCAATTTTTTTTCCCCAAAATTTTTAAAAAAATCAGGACGTTGAAATAAATTGGGGCGAAAAATTTCTTGCGAGGCTCCCTTTCTCCCTTTTCTTGAAAATTGGTGGGAAAAAATTAACCCAATTCCAATACCTTTAAAATTTTTTTCCATAGGGGATTTATTTAAAATAATCTTTAAAATTTGGGGGGGGAAAAAAATTTACTGGGGGCATTCGCGAATTTTTGTCGGGCAAAATTTCGTCCCCCCCCACGGATTTTGCCCTTGGGGCAAAATTTAGCAAATTTCTTTTAAAATTTCGTCTCTGTTTTCTCTCCCCATTAAACCAAATATCCCCTTTTGAGTCCTGCAAAAATGTTTACTGGTTTTTTGGGGAATGGAGTTTTTGTCTTCTTTTAATAAAAACCCCGGGATTAAAGTTTTTCATGAGGGAAAGAAAGCCATACCTTATTTTTCATTTACCCAAAAATATTATTATTATCTTTCAGTGGTTTCCCAAAACTTGTTTTGACGTTTTTTTGGACGAAAAAGGGGAAAGGTGAGGAAGGGGAAAAGAAAGGGGAGGAGGAGAAGGAGGAAAAGGGAGAAAGGGGGAGTAGGGGGAAAAAGGAGGGGGAAAAAAGGAGGAGGAGGAGGAGGAGGAGGGAGGAGGGAAAAAGTAGGTGAGAAACAAACATAAAAAGAAAGGGGAAAATTATCGAAGACACGAGAAGAAAAGAGAGAAAAGGAGAGAGAAGGAGAGAGAGGAGAGAGAGAGAAAAGAGAAAAGAGGAAGAGAGAAGAAGAGAGAGGGGGAGAGAGGAGAGAGAGAGGAAAAGAGAGAGAGAAGAGAGAGAGAGAGAAAAGAGGGGAGAGAGAGGAGGAGAAGGAGAGAGAGGAGAGGGAGAGGAGAGAAACTGGGGTAGGGGGAAAAATGATAGAAATAATATTAAAAATGGGGGAAAAAAGGGGAAAAAAAAAGAAAAAAAAAAAGTGGAGAAGGGGAAAAAGGGAAAAAGGAAAGGGGAAAGGGATAAGGGAAAAAAAATGAAGGGGAAAAAAAAAGGGGAAAAAATGAAAGGGGGGAAAAATGAAGGGGGGAAAAAAATGAAGGGGAAAGAAATGAAAAGGGGGGAAAAAAAACGTGGCAAAATTTAAAAGGGGGGCGAAAAAGGGGAAAAGGAAGGACCCGGAGGAAAAAGGGGGGGATTATGAGGGGGGGGGAAGGGAGGGGTAAAAAAAAAGATGAGGAATGGGGTGAAAATTGAAGAGGGGGAAATGAGGGGAAGGAGGGGGGGGGGAGGGGGGAAAGGGAAAGATATAAAAGGGATGGGGGGGGGGAGGCAATTTTTTGCGGGGCCTGAAATGGAAGAGAAGGAGAGGAAAAAGGGGAAAAAAAAAGAAAAAAAGGGAAAAAGTAATGTGATATGAAAAAAAAGAAAAATAAAAGAGATAAAAGAGAAAAAAAATTAGTAAAAAAACAAATAAAAGGATAGAAAAAAAAAAAAAGGGAAAAAAAAGGGGGAAGAAGAAGGGGAAAAGGGGGGAAAATTTAGGGAAAAGGGGAAAGGGAAAAAAAAAAAAAAGGAAGGGGGAAAGAAAAAATTTGGAAAAAAGTGTATGGGGGAAAGAGGAAAAAGGTACAAAGGAAAAGAAGTTGAGGACACAGAAGAGGGGAAAAGGGGTCAGCAAGGAAACATATGAGTGAATGAGGGGTGAGGGTGAGGGAAAATGGGGATAAAGGGGAATAAAAGGGGGGGTGACAGAACGAGGAAGAGGGAAGGGTGGAGAAGAGAGAGGAAAGAAATAAAGGGGAAAGTGAGGAAATGGGGGGGAAAGCAGGGAGGTAAAGGGGGGGGGTGAAAGGAAAAAGTGAGGGGAAAGGGGAAAAGGGAGTTGGGGGTGGGGGGAAAAAGAAAAAGGAAAGGGAATTAAGGGAAAAAAAAAAAGGGGGGGAAATAGAGGGAAAAATGAAGGGTGAGGGGGGGTGGGGAAGAGATGGAGAAGAAGGGAAAGGGTAAGGAAAAGGGGGGAAAAGAGGGGAACCCGATAGGGGAAAGGGAAAATAAGGGGAAAAAAAAGGAAAATAAAAAGCTATGGGGGGAAATGAAAGGATGTCATGAAAAAAGGGGAGAGGAAAGTAAAGGGAAAAATGAGGGGAGAGGGGAAAAGGACATATGGGGCGAGGGAGTGGGGAAAATTAAAAGGAAAACTTGGGGAAATGAAGAGTGGGAAGGGTGAGGGGGAAAAAAAAGGGGAAAAATTGAAGGAAAATCAAGGGAAGTAAGGTAGAGTTAAAAGGGAAGTAGAGGACAATGATATGAAAAAAGGGTAGTGAGGGGGTGAGGGCAAGTTGGGAAAAAGGGGAAATGGAGAAAAAATGGAAATTTGGGGGGTACGAGAAAAAAATTAAGGGATTAAGAGGCAGTGGTATAAGGGGATGGGAGGGAAAATATTTTGGAATCATCCTTCCGGTTTTGACTGAAAATAAACTACCGCCTGTATTTTATGCTTTTGCTTCACATCTGAAAGGTTCCAGCGTGCGCCAGCCTTGTTTAACCCACCGGCCGCTAAAAAATATGAGGTGCCTAAAAAAATTCAAAGTCCAGTTAGGTTATTTTGGGGTTTAGTATCTTCGGGGTTAAGGTTAATTACTTTGTGGTTTAAGGTTAGGTTGGTTAGGTTAGGTATTTTTTGGGGTTTAAAGGTTGGGTTTGGTTGGGTTTAGGTATACTTTGTGGTTAAGGTTGGGTTGGGTTGGTATACTTTGTGGTTAAGGGTTTTTGGTTGGGTTATAACTTTGGGTTAAGTTAGGTTAGGTTACTTTGTGGTTTAAAGGTTAGGTTAGGTTAGGTTACTTTGGGGTTTAGGTTAGGTTGGGTTTTAATTTTTACTATAGTACTTTATGTTTTTTTGGGGGAGTAATAAAACTTATTTTTGCTTCCCCCCCAAAAAAACCCCGTTTTCCCGCCATTTCCCCCCAGGCTTTTTGGCTAAGGGGGAAAAAAAAAGAAGGGGTGAAGGATTTTTCCAAAAGTTTTCCCCGTGGGGAGAAAAGTGAGGGGAAAGGGGAGGGGAAAAAAGGGGAACTATGGAATTTAAGGGGAATGTCGGATTAAAAAAAGGGGAATGTTAAAGGATAGAGATATAATTAGGGGAAGGTCAGGGAAAAGTAGGGGAAAAAAATGGGTGAGGGAAGAAAATAAAAAATGAGGGAGACTATGGAAAATTTAAGGAAATGTAAAAGAACAGAAAGATGATGGGAAAGGGGAAAAAAAGGGGAGAATGGGGAAAAGTGATGGGGAATGTGGGGGGAGAATGAGGGAAAACCCTTAAAAGTAATTCGCGTGACACGAATTTGTTCACAAAATTATAGACTATAATTATTGGGCAAGGAGGGGGGTGGCGCACACACACCCACCACAACACACAACACACAACAACACACACACACCACACACAACACACACATACACAACCCACACACACACAACACACACACACACCACACAGACCACCCCACATTGGTAAATATACACCAAAAATTTGCAGTTACAGAACACGATACAGGCATAAAAAAAAGGGAAGATTGCTCTAGAACCCCAAAAACACACCAACACCCACACACACACACACCACACACACACACACACACACACCCTCCCCCCTCCACACACAACCCCCCCTAAAACCCCCCACACCCCCAAAAAAAACCCCCCTAACCCCCAACCCCCGACACACCCGCACAACATTAACACCACAAATACCTCCCCCCACACACGCGATTAAAATAAACCTCACCATAGAAAAAAACAAAGTGGAAAGTTGCAAAAAAAATGGGTCGAAATACTAAAAAGACACTAAAAACGCACATATCCCAAAACCTCCCCCCCCCTCACACACCAACCCAAAACACCAACACACAAAACCCACCCCTACCCCCCACACAAAAACCCCTCCACACCCCACAAAAACCGAAACATAACACAAAACCAACACACAAAACATATATCCATTCAACTACCAAAACTTCCCCCAAACCCCACACACACACACACCACACAACACACACACCACACACACACACACAACACACACAACACACACACACCAAAACCCACACAACACCCCCACAACACACACACCCAAACACCACACCCCCCCAAACACACACACAACCACAAAACACACCACACACAACCCCCAAACACACACACACAACACCAACAAACCACACACACACCCCCTTCGTCCCTCTACCCCCTTTTGAGGACCTGCCCGCCACGCCGTCAGGAGGGGGGGCGCGTCAGGGAGGCTGGTAACGCCCCGAGGGCTGGAAATTGACCAGGGCCCCCCCCCTCCCCAATCCCCCCCGCCCACCACGCCCCCCCCTATAACCTCCCCACACACCCCCCGCCCCCGTCGACCTCCCAAACCACGCCATAGGGTTTTGGGGGAAGGTAAGGGGAAGGGGAGGGGGGAGGGAAAGGGAGGGGAAAATTTACCCACACCCCCCCCACCCCTGGACCTCCCCCAAACCCTGTTTATAGGGTTGGGGAAGGGTAGAAGGAGGAGGGGGGTAGGGGGGTTTGAATGTTTAGGGAAGGGGGGGGGAAAAGCGCACCCAAACCCTTCTCCGTAGGTTGGGGGAAAGGGAAGGGGGTGGTAGGAAGGGGGAAAAGGGAGGGGAAAGGGAAAAGGGGAGGAAAGGGCATAGAGTTGGGGGGGGGTAAGTGGGGGGGGGAGAAGGGGGGATGTGAGGGGGGAAAGGGGGGAGGGAAAGGGGGTGTGATGAAAGGGAAAGGAAACGTGGGGCTTGATGGGGGGGGGGGGGAGAGAGGAGAGGGAAAGAGAGAAGAGAGAGAGAGAGAGAGAGAGAGAGAGAGAGAGAAGAGAAGAGGGGGAGAGAGAGAGAGAGAGAGAGAGAAGAGAGAGAGAGATTTTGTACATTTATATCAGGGAAAATATTTTGAGAGGTAGTGAATAGTGAAAATAAAGAAGAAAAGAAGAAAAAAATTGGGAAAAAAGACGATGATGATAAAAAAAAATGAAAAATGTGATAATAATACTATTATGATATGATAAATATAATGTTAAAATATGGTACAATAATTTTGATTTTTTTTGACCCAAAAAAAAGCCTTTTCCAAAAACATCGGAGGCATAAAACACAAAAAGTATTCTCAAAATATGGAAAATTTGCACACCCAAAAACACAAAAAATTAGATATCACAAAATTAAAATTTGCAAAAAAATGTACCAAGAAATTAACAAATCCCTCTTTTTTTCCCCTATTTTTCCTTCCCCTCGTCATCATCCTCTTAACGCATTAGGTTAATTTTTTTCTTGCTGATTTTTTTTTGCCAAAATTTCTATACATAATTATGTTACGTTCTCATAACAACAATAATCATTTGTCCAAGCCTGCTTCGCTCGCTTGGGGAAACATATTTCAGCCGAATTTCATTTTTTTGGTACTAAATAGATTGGTGAATCTGTCCCTATAGGCTTATAAAAATGTTTATTTCCACGAATGGGGGCAAGGTCTAGAGTGCATATCTTATTCATATAACTCTAAGGTGAGGGTATTTAAAAAAGTTGACTTAGCCTGTGGCGAGCTGCAAACACGTTCCACATCTTTAGTGTGGACGTCCATATTTCCTAGTTTTTTAAAAAAAAAAAAAATAAATAATAATAATAATAAACTAGGAAATAACGTCCACACTAAAGATGTGGAACGTGCCAAGCTCGCCACAGGCTAAAGTCCAAACTTTTAAATAGCCTCACCTTAAAATACTTCTATTACCAACCTGACCTATATGCCTATGCTCTATGCTTATTATGCCTAATAGGCACTCTTAGACTTGCCCCCATTCGTTGGAGTAAACATTTACAAGCCATATGACAGATTTCACCAATTTATGTAAGTACCAAGAATGAATTCGGCTGAAATAGGTGTCCAAGCGAGCGAAGCCGAGCTTGGACAATAACAATTAATAATAAAAAATAAAAAATAACAATGGGTAACAAGCCAAAAAATCGTTCAGGGTTTCTCAGTTGATTTAGACTAATTTAGGTGTTTGAGTCCGAATATCACATTGATTTTGCTTATAGGTCAACTTTTTGAGATTACAGCCAAGGCCCTACCTGCACGAGCTATACATATGGCTAATATCAGGGGTTTTTGAGTTAAATTCATATTTATCTGAAGAATATATCGAATTACAATGCACAGACACGAATAAAGGGAATGCCACAATTAGCCAATCAAATCAATACTGTCTCACCATTACTCCATTCTAAATTTCTAAATTCTAAAATCTGTAAATTTCATTTGTCTTGACACTCAGCTGCATTCTTTCTTTTTTCTTTCAGTTATTGTGATGGCTTCGGCGCGCGACGGTCATGCAGAATAATCCCTGACGTTTTCTGCTTACATCTGCGGACAATACACGCTGTCAGGGACAGGAAGAACATCCACAGGATTGTGAAGCGCGCCTACGGGGCTTACTTTAAAGTCAAGCTGGAAGTGACCAGATAAGTCCTGGCACCGCACACGGTGTGCAAGACGTGCGTGGAATACCTCCGGCGGTGGACGAAGGGCGCGAAAATTCAATGAAGTTTGGGTATTCCGATGGTTGGAGAGCGTTTTGACCAGCATCGGATTGTACTTCTGCGCCATCAATACTAATGGCACAACCGGAAACGAATCGGCACAGCCTCCAGTACCACCGACCTTCCTCGCCGCCGTCCACGGGCCTCACTGCTGAAGAAATGTCCTGTACCAGCGTTCACCGAGCTTCCCGGGGGGGGACACCAGCGACGACGAGGCCACCAGTAAGACGAAGCGAGGATATACAGAAGAAGGAGTATGAAGCAAGCAGATAGTCCGACAGCCATTTTTCACAAGTGAGCCTTAATGATCTGGTTCGGGATATCAGCTTGTCGAAGACTCCTCCGAGCTGTTGGCCTCCAGACTCAAAGAGAAAAAATCTACTTGGCAGGGACGGCGCGTTATCACTTTTTGTAGAAGGCATGATGCCTACAGGGCTACTCTGCCAGGAGGAAGACCTTCGTGTACTGCCGAGATTGTCGCCGGTTCTTCTTTTAAACTCGCGAATCCTCAATACGATCCTGAGAGATTCTGGCGACGATCTCATTGACAGCTGTAAGCGCTCTGTTGAAGTGTTGTGCTCCCCACAAGGGAACCAGTTCGAATTCAATCCACTCTGCGCACTCACAAACTCTCAAAGAGAAAGATGAAGGCAGTGTGAAGTCCGTGCTCGACAAAAATCCAATATGAGCTGCACCAAGGAATCATCTGCGTCGACTTGAAGATGGGTGAGAACTTTCTACTTGGTCAGCAGCCGGGTTCACGAAGTACCATGCTTTTATGCATGTGGACAGTCGAGACAGAGCCCAGCACTATGTAAAGAAAGAGTGCCGGCGCGAAGGCAGTTAGTACCTGGGGCGGACGAAACATCATAAACGAACCTATTGTTGACCGGAGAAGATATTGATCCCACCGATACACTGAAGTTGGGTTAATGAAACAGTTCACGCGCGCTCTGGACAAGGGATGGAGGTGCTTCAACTACCTGTGCCGAGCCTTTCCGGCTGACCAATTGAGAAAGCGAAGGCGGCATTTTCGATGGCCCACAGATACGGCAGCTCATAAAGGACACAGAGTTCAAAAAACTCCAGTGAACACCGCTAGAGGCGCGCGTGGAAATCGTTTTTTGTGCAGGTGCGTGGAACAACTTCCTGGGGAAACACGAAGGGCAGCAAACCACGCCAGACTCGTCAGCAGCATGATAGAGGCCTTCCAAAAATCGGGTTGATTTGATGAGTATTAGATGCACTCCTGTTCTCACACATGGAGAAGTTTCTGAAAACCTTGGGGCGATGAGCGACGGCCAGGGAGAAAGGTTCCATCAGGACATGCGCCAAAGGAGAGAGGGTACCAGGGGAGGTGGGACGCAGTCATGATGGCGGACTACTGCTGGTCGCTGAAGAGAGACAACCACAGCAGCGCGCTCACACACGGGAATCCGAAGAAAGAAACGCCGATTTATGCCGTGAAACTCTTGAACTTTTGTGTCACGTAACGGCTCATTCGTATAATAATATTATGAATAATTATGCTTATCAAATTTGATGGACTAAATAAAAAACTGAATGAATTTGGATACGCTACTTTTATTTCTTGAGGAAAAACGGAAAAATCATCAGGGGTTTTCAGCTGATGATCCGCAGAATTTTTTTTACGAAAAATCGATTTTTTTTTTAAAGTTCTGTAGCCAAAAAAAACCTGACCTGATTGAGCAAAACAAGGTCATATTTTTCGGTCAGACTCCGAGCATCAAAATTAGTCTAATTCAGCTGGAAAACCCTGGACGATTTTCAAAACATATGTTTTTGTTACCCAGTGTAATAATGGGTGTGATAAAAACAAGTAATGATAATAAGGAAACAAATAAGAAGTAGAGGGGAAAAAAATCAGGAAGATGAATAAAAAGGGAGAGAAGAAGAAGAAGAAGAAGAAGAAGAAGAAGAAGAAGAAGAAGAAGAAGAAGAAAAGAAGAGAGAAAAAAATAAGAAGAAAATGGAAGAAGAAAACGACTACCACCACACCACCACCACCACCACAACAAACAACAACAACAACAACAACAACAACAACACCACCACCACCACACAAGTACACTTAACATCGCGTAGTCCTACAAGTGGAATGAATTAAACGCAAGAAAAACACCCGTGAGAAGAAGTTGATTAAATATTCAGAAAGAAATACAGAAAGAAAGAAAGAAACAAGAAAAATAGAGAAAGACAAACACTGATCAAAATGAGAGAAAATACTTAGGATGAAAGGAAGACGATCAAAGAGAGAGAGAAAGAGAGAGAGAGAGAGAGAGAGAGAGAGAGAGAGAGAGAGAGAGAGAGAGAGAGAGAGAGAGAGAGAGAGAGAGAGAGAGAGAGAGAGAGAGATAGAGAGAGAGAGAGAGAGAGAGAGAGAGAGAGAGAGAGAGAGAGAGAGAGAGAGAGAAGAGAAATTATCACAGAATGCCCAAACGAAATACTCACACAGTCCTCTCTCTCTCTCTCTCTCTCTCTCTCTCTCTCTCTCTCTCTCTCTCTCTCTCTCTCTCTCTCTCTCTCTCTCTCTCTCTCACACACACACACACACAAACACACACACACTCAAGCGCTCCATACTCGCTGCCGTGTGTTCTTTTTATGTTGTGTGTGTGTGTGTGTGTGTGTGTGTGTGTGTGTGTGTGTGTGGGTGGGTGGGTGGTGGGTGGGTGGGTGGTGGGTGGGTGGGTGGGTGGGTGGGTGGGTGGGTGGGGTGGGTGGGTGGGTGGGTGGGTGGGTGGGTGGGTGGGTGGGTGGGTGGGTGGGTGGGTGGGTGGGTGGGTGGGTGGGTGGGTGTGTGTGTGTGTGTGTGTGTGTGTGTGTGTGTGTGTGTGTGTGTGTGTGTGTGTGTGTGTGTGTGTGTGTGTGTGTGTGTGAACGTAAAGAGAGCTTAACCAAAGGGCAACAAAAATATAGCTAAAATAAATACAGCTTCTATCCATCACACCCTTCTCGGCCCCCCCTGGCTATGACTGACTGACTGACTGACTGACTGTTTGACTGACTGACTGACTGACTGACTGTTTGACTGAATGATCGACTAACTGACTTGTAAGAAATGGATGGATGGGTGACTGACTGGATGATTTGTTGGCTGAATGAGTGGGCGAGCGAGTGAGTGAGTGAGTGAGTGAGTGAGTGACTTACTGACTAACTGACTGGGGAAAAGAATGGATAGGTGACTGACTGACTGACTGACTGGTTGGATGATTAGTTGGCTGAATGAGCGATTGAGTGAGCGAGTGAGTGAGTGAGTGAGTGAGTGAGAGTAAGTGAGTGAATTAGTGATTGACTGATTGACTGACTAACTGACTGACCAACTAAATGAATAATTAACAGAAAGACCAACTGGTTGACTAAGTGGCTAAATGATTGGTTGGGTATTTTAGAGGTTAACTGTCCGACTGATTAATTGACTGACTTATTGACAGATTGAGAGGTTGTCTGAGTGGCTGAGTGAAAGGTTGACTGAGTAATTGGTTAAACAACTGACAGACTGAATGATTGACTGAATGATTTACTGGATGACTACACGATTGATTCTAAAACTGACAAATTGATTGACTAACTGAGTGACTGACTCATTGACTGAAGTTGCTAACGGAATTACCAGTTGACTGATAACTGACTCCTAGGATAACTGGTAGATTAATTCTCCCACTCACTGACAGACTGATTCCTTCACTGACAGATAGAAGATTGATTGTTTTTACTGACTCATGGATTGACTGATTGATAACTCACCGATTGACTGGCTGACTGAAACACACATTAACTGAACCTCGAACACACTAACTTACTGATCAAACTGAGTGACTTACCAACCATATTTCCTAGCATATTAGTTAACTGAATGCTTTCCTGACTTATTAGTTAACTTAATGCTTTCCTGACTTATTAGTTAACTGAATGCTTTCCTGACTTATTAGTTAACTGAATGCTTTCCTGACTTATTAGTTAACTGAATGCTTTCCTGGCTTATTAGTTAACTGAATGCTTTCCTGACTTATTAGTTAACTTAATGCTTTCCTGACTTATTAGTTAACTGAATGCTTTCCTGACTTATTAGTGCACATAATTCTTCCTGACTTATTAGTTAACGTAATGCTTTCCTGACTTATTAGTTAACTGAATGCTTTCCTGACTTATTAGTTAACGTAATGCTTTCCTGACTTATTAGTTAACTGAATGCTTTCCTGACTTATTAGTTAACTGAATGCTTTCCTGACTTATTAGTGCACATAATTCTTCCTGACTTATTAGTTAACGTAATGCTTTCCTGACTTATTAGTTAACTGAATGCTTTCCTGACTTATTAGTTAACTGAATGCTTTCCTGACTTATTAGTTAACTGAATGCTTTCCTGACTTATTAGTTAACTTAATGCTTTCCTGACTTATTAGTGCACATAATTCTTCCTGACTTATTAGTTAACGTAATGCTTTCCTGACTTATTAGTTAACGTAATGCTTTCCTGACTTATTAGTTAACTTAATGCTTTCCTGACTTATTAGTTAACGTAATGCTTTCCTGACTTATTAGTTAACGTAATGCTTTCCTGACTTATTAGTTAACGTAATGCTTTCCTGACTTATTAGTTAACGTAATGCTTTCCTGACTTATTAGTTAACTTAATGCTTTCCTGACTTATTAGTTAACTTAATGCTTTCCTGACTTATTAGTTAACGTAATGCTTTCCTGACTTATTAGTTAACTTAATGCTTTCCTGACTTATTAGTTAACGTAATGCTTTCCTGACTTATTAGTTAACGTAATGCTTTCCTGACTTATTAGTTAACTTAATGCTTTCCTGACTTATTAGTTAACTTAATGCTTTCCTGACTTATTAGTTAACGTAATGCTTTCCTGACTTATTAGTTAACTTAATGCTTTCCTGACTTATTAGTTAACGTAATGCTTTCCTGACTTATTAGTTAACGTAATGCTTTCCTGACTTATTAGTTAACGTAATGCTTTCCTGACTTATTAGTTAACGTAATGCTTTCCTGACTTATTAGTTAACTTAATGCTTTCCTGACTTATTAGTTAACTGAATGCTTTCCTGACTTATTAGTGCACATAATTCTTCCTGACTTATTAGTTAACGTAATGCTTTCCTGACTTATTAGTTAACTTAATGCTTTCCTGACTTATTAGTGCACATAATTCTTCCTGACTTATTAGTTAACGTAATGCTTTCCTGACTTATTAGTTAACTTAATGCTTTCCTGACTTATTAGTGCACATAATTCTTCCTGACTTATTAGTTAACGTAATGCTTTCCTGACTTATTAGTTAACTTAATGCTTTCCTGACTTATTAGTGCACATAATTCTTCCTGACTTATTAGTTAACTTAATGCTTTCCTGACTTATTAGTTAACGTAATGCTTTCCTGACTTATTAGTTAACGTAATGCTTTCCTGACTTATTAGTTAACGTAATGCTTTCCTGACTTATTAGTTAACTTAATGCTTTCCTGACTTATTAGTTAACTGAATGCTTTTCTGACTTATTAGTTAACTGAATGCTTTCCTGACTTATTAGTTAACTTAATGCTTTCCTGACTTATTAGTTAACTTAATGCTTTCCTGACTTATTAGTTAACGTAATGCTTTCCTGACTTATTAGTTAACTTAATGCTTTCCTGACTTATTAGTTAACTTAATGCTTTCCTGACTTATTAGTTAACGTAATGCTTTCCTGACTTATTAGTGCACATAATTCTTCCTGACTTATTAGTTAACTTAATGCTTTCCTGACTTATTAGTTAACTTAATGCTTTCCTGACTTATTAGTTAACTGAATGTTTTCCTGACTTATTAGTGCACATAATTCTTCCTGACTTATTAGTTAACTTAATGCTTTCCTGACTTATTAGTTAACTTAATGCTTTCCTGACTTATTAGTTAACGTAATGCTTTCCTGACTTATTAGTTAACTTAATGCTTTCCTGACTTATTAGTTAACGTAATGTTTTCCTGACTTATTAGTGCACATAATTCTTACTGACTTATTAGTTAACTGAATGCTTTCCTGACTTATTAGTTAACTTAATGCTTTCCTGACTTATTAGTTAACGTAATGCTTTCCTGACTTATTAGTTAACTTAATGCTTTCCTGACTTATTAGTTAACTTAATGCTTTCCTGACGTATCAGTTAACTTAATGCTTTCCTGACTTATTAGTTAACGTAATGTTTTCCTGACTTATTAGTGCACATAATTCTTACTGACTTATTAGTTAACTGAATGCTTTCCTGACTTATTAGTTAACTGAATGCTTTCCTGACTTATTAGTTAACTTAATGCTTTCCTGACTTATTAGTTAACTGAATGCTTTCCTGACTTATTAGTTAACGTAATGCTTTCCTGACTTATTAGTTAACTTAATGCTTTCCTGACTTATTAGTTAACGTAATGCTTTCCTGACTTATTAGTTAACTTAATGCTTTCCTGACTTATTAGTGCACATAATTCTTCCTGACTTATTAGTTAACGTAATGCTTTCCTGACTTATTAGTTAACTTAATGCTTTCCTGACTTATTAGTGCACATAATTCTTCCTGACTTATTAGTTAACGTAATGCTTTCCTGACTTATTAGTTAACTTAATGCTTTCCTGACTTATTAGTGCACATAATTCTTCCTGACTTGTTATTCATCACAAAAAAAAACTGAATGCATGAGAAAAATGTGCATCAGTTGATTATCTTGCTTACCTGATTAATTAACCTGCAAGTCTGTGGCCGCACTTTGCACACACCTAAAGGGCTAACCACCTGAGCCCTCAAGGAAAAGAAGATAATAGCTTACAGGCGCTATAGATTCTAACGTAGAAAAAAACAACAACACTGCCTGCTTACCTGTATAATGCAAGGGGTCGCTTCCCCACACACACCTGGCCTCACGCGCTTACCTGGAAGAAGAAAAATACACAGGTAAATAGAGCTCAGGTAAGGGTGCATGAAGGTAGGAAGGTAAATGGTTATACTAATGGGAACTCTATAATGTAATGGTAAAAAGTGTAAATGGGTATATCAATAGATTCGTGTAGGTATAATAAAAAAAATACAGGTAAATAGAGCTCAGGTAAGGGTGCATGAAGGTAGGAAGGTGAATGGTTATACTAAAGGGAACTCTATAATATGTAGTGGTAAAAAGTGTGTATATCAATAGATTCGTGTAGGTACAATAAAAAAATACAGGTAAATAGAACTCAGGTGAATGAAATAAAGATATAAGAAAAAGTAATAGGAAAAAGGGGTGTGCGAAGGCAGGAAGGTAAATGGTAATACTAATGGGACGTATATATGTAGCCTAATGGATAAAATGTAAATGGGTTTATTGATATATCCGTGTAAGTATAAGTATTAGTAGTATGATGTTAAGTAATAATAGTAGATACTGATATTAGTAGATGATAATATAGGAAATTGAATGGTTGTACTAATGGGAACTCTTTATGTAGTGGTAAATAGTGTAAATGAGTTTATTAATAGATTCGTGTAGGTAAAGGTATTAGGAAGATAATTAACAGTAGATAAGTAAAAGTTGTGTATATAGGTAGTAAAGTGAATGGTTATACTAATGGGAACTCTATGTGTAGTAGTAAAAAGTGTAAATGGGTATATTAATGGACCCTTGTAAGTGTAAGTAGTAGGAAGATAAGTAGTAGTAGGCAGATAAGTAATAGTGATAGATACTCATATTATTAGGTGATAAAGTAGTGTTACATGAGTAGTAATGGGAGAATGATGGTAGTAATACAGATAATAAAGTGGCAGA
Organism: Chionoecetes opilio; assembly: GCA_016584305.1. Classification (NCBI taxonomy): domain Eukaryota; kingdom Metazoa; phylum Arthropoda; class Malacostraca; order Decapoda; family Majidae; genus Chionoecetes; species Chionoecetes opilio. Next base: position 77,131 of record JACEEZ010017582.1, on the reverse strand, counting down.
TGGCAGTAGTAGTGGTAATAAAGATAGCGTGCCCAGATTGACAAGGCACTTATACTTAATATTGCATAGCCTACTAGACATATCGTTCATACTCGTGTGTATAAAAATATCATACTTAGAAAAGGTAGAAACAATACTAATCATACTATTAATACCACTCATATTCAGCATATATACTAACATAATTTTTTTTTGGTTGTTTTTGTTTCCTTATTTTTGTGTGTGACGTTTAAGTACTTCTTTTGCTTCCTTTTTTTGTGTATGTCGTTTAAGCACATATTTTTTTTTTGTGTGTGTGTGTGTGTGTGTGTGTGTGTGTGACGTTTTAGTACTTTTTTGCTTTTTTTTGTGTGTGACGTTTAAGTACTTTTATTTATTTATTTAACATAAGAACATAAGAAAATAAGGAAGTTACAAAAGGCCGGGAGACCTACACGTGGTAGTTCCTGTTCCTTAACACTACCTACCTACATCCACCTTTGATCCCCATCCATAACATTGTCTACCCTCCTCTTAAAGCTCCCTAATGACTCCGCACTAACCACCTGCCGACTGAGTCCATTCCAATCATCTACCACCCTATTTATTTATTTTCTCCCTATTTCTTTTTTATATCTACGCTTTACCAGTTTGAATCCGTTACTTCTTGTTCTACCCTGATTATACTAGCCGTAAGAACTTTTCCTACATCTCCCTTATTGTATCCCTTTATCCACTGAAAAACTAGTCATTTATATATACCATTCATACTCATCATACATACTACTACAGGTTTTCGTTGCTTCCTTTTTGTGTGTGTGTCGTTTTATTACCTTTATTTTCTTGGTTTTTTGTGTCGTTTTAGCACCTTTTTTTTTTTGCTTCTTTTTTGTGTTGTTTTAGTACTTTTTTTTTTTTGCTTCTTTTTTTGTGTGTCGTTTAAGTATTTTTTTTTCTTCTTTTTTTGTGTGTCGTTTTAGTACTTTTTTTTGCTTCCTTTTTTTGGTGTGTGTCGTTTTAGTACTTTTTTTTTGCTTCCTTTTTTTGTGTGTGTCGTTTAAGTATTTCTTTTGCTTTTTGTGTGTGTGTGTCGTTTTAATACTTCTTTTGCTTCCTTTTTTTGTGTATGTCGTTTAAGTACTTTTTTTGCTTTTTTTTTGTGTGTTTAAGTACTTTTTTTGCTTTTTGTGTGTGTGTGTCGTTTTAGTACTTTTTTTTGCTTCCTTTTTGGTGTCGTTTTAGTAGTGAAGAAGAAAAAAGAGGTAATGAGGGAAACTATGGGAAATTTGAGGTGAATGTGAGGGTAGAATAAAGGAAATGTAAGAGGACAGTGAAATGAAGGTAAGGGGAATACATTTTGTGTGTGTGTGTGTGTGTGTGTGTGTGTGTGTGTGTGTGTGTGTGTGTGTGTGTGTGTGTGTGTGTGTGTGTGTGTGTGTCGTTTTAGTAGTGAGAGACAATAATGAGTGAGGGAGTTGAATACACAATGAGTCAGGAGGGAGAAGGGAGATCCATATACAATGACACGAGTGGCGTATAATGCGTGGTGTTGTTGACGGTGATGGAGTACACACACACACACACACACACACACACATACACACACACACACACACACACACACACACACACACACACACACACACACGCACACACACACACACACACACACACACTAATGAGTCATGTGTTTGGTATATAAATTCTTTTTTTTATCTTTTTTCATTTTTTGTAGAATATCATCTTATTTATTATCTTCTTTCACACTTTTGGGAGCTTTTTCTTGCTTTTTTTCCGTAAGTTTCCCTCTCTTTTTTATATATATTTTTTATTTATACTAGTTAACAGTTTACAGAGAAGTTACATTCAACATTACATTGGAGTGTAGTAACTTACAGACTAAAGGTTACATTCTTCATGCTCCCCCCTATCTTAAAGTCTTAGTCTGGTCCTTATAATAGTCACTTTATCACTATCACTCAGCTCTGCCCAGCAACCAGTTGTTCACCATCACTTTGAATTCCTGGACACTAACTCCGTTAAATTCTGTTTGTGATATCAGCGTGTTCCACCAACTGATATATGTGTTTGTGAACTGGCGCTGGTTGTGCCACGTACGACAGCGGGGCTGTAATAGCTCACCAGGTGCCAGAGCGACAGCACGGGTGCCGACCGGAGCCAGGCGGTATGGCTGCCACAACATCTGAAGGTGACTCACACGCTTCACCTGCACCTTGAACACCACGGTGAGTCCCGCCACGTCACGTCGGTGTTGGAGGGTGGTGAGATGTGACTTCTGTCCGGCATTTCTGTCTTCGACGATCCTCACCGCTCGGGCCTGCACCTTGTCCAGGAGGGCGAGGTGTTTATTGGCCGCGCCGCCCCACGCGAGGCACGCGTACTCCAGGGAAGAGCGAATCTGCGCCTTGTAGAAGATTTCTAGCCCCCTACCGTCGAGAAGCCACGACATCCTCCTCAGAGATGCCAGCTTCCCTGAGGCCACTCTAGCGAGCCGCTCGATGTGGGTTCTGAAGGTCAAACTACGGTCGTAGGTGACTCCCAGTACCTCCACCTCGTCCTGCGGTGGAGGTACTAGGTCTCTCTCTCTCTCTCTCTCTCTCTCTCTCTCTCTCTCTCTCTCTCTCTCTCTCTCTCTCTCTCTCTCTCTCTCTCTCTCTCTCTCTCCCCCCCTACTCAAACCTCATTTTAGACTCACGCAAATTTTCCCTTTCCATTTTTTTCACCCCACAATCGCATCTCTAGAAGGAAGCAATACAGGGTGAGGCAAAAAGCTGTCTCCTCACGTCCCAATCAGCAGGGGAATGACAGGGGAAGGGGCAGCTTTATGGCCTGGCCTGAATGGTAGGGGGGGGGGTGATAAGGGGGGCGAGGATGGGGGGAGAAAGGGGGTAAGAGAAATACAATTGTCTCCTTTGACCGACCGGACAGCCAGCCAGACAGAAACCATAACTTACCTGTGCCTTTTTACCTTTCAATCTCCATGCTCATTTTTATCTATTATTCTTCCTCTTCCTCTTTTTCTTCTTCCTCTTCCTCTTTTTCTTCTTCCTCTTCCTCTTTTTCTTCTTCCTCTTCCTTTTTTCTTCTTCCTCTTCCTCTTTTTCTTCTTCCTCTTCCTCTTTTTCTTCTTCCTCTTCCTCTTTTTCTTCTTCCTCTTCCTCTTTTTCTTCTTCCTCCTTCTCCTTCTCATCCTCTTTTCCTTCTTTTTCCTCCTACTATTGTTACTTCTTCCTCTTTTTTTTTCCACTCCCTCTTCTTACTCTTTTTCCTCTTTCTCTTATTTTTCCTCCTCTTTTTTATGTTCAACTTCCTTTTTTCTTTTTCAACTTCCTCCTCCTCCTCCTCCTCCTCTTCATTAGTTTCCTCTTCCTCCTCCTCTTTTTCTTCTTCTCTTCCTCCTCATACTTTTTCCTTTTCCTTCCATTCCCTCCTCTTTCTCTTATTCCACTTCCCCTTCTTCTTTCTCTTATCTTTATCTAATCTTCTTCCTCCTCCTCTTTTTCTTTTTCCTCCTACCTTTTCCTTCCATTCCCTTCCTCTTTATCTTATGCTATTTCCTCTTTTTCCTCTCATTCCACTGCATCCTATCTTATTCTTCCTCCTCCTTTTTCATTTTCCCGCTTCCATTTATTGCTTGACTTCCTCCTTCTACTTCTGCTTTTCTTCTCCTTCTTTTTCTTCTCCATGCAACACATTTACTCCATCAACCTATTATTTACCCTCCTTTCTCTCATTTTCTTCCATTTACGTAAGTTATCCAAAAGAAAACAGGCTTGCGGGAAGAAGAAAACGGGACAGCGAGTGTCTACATATGTATTACTAAGGGAGAACTGCAACAAATATTCGTAACATATATAAAATACACCAAATATATAAATTTAAAAAAATTACCTCGAAGGGATAACGAAGCTAATCACGTCATACATGGACAATTTACGTAATTCTTGCTTCTTCGTGTGTATATAAATACGTTTTTACGAACTAAGGAGGAATTTAAAGTGAAATACCGCATTTTACTTTAATATATCATGCTAATATTATTGTCTGATTTAATATGCATTGCCCCCCATTCCTTGCCCCCCTTTATTAACTTTTTTAGAACTCCCCTTATAAATGAATTGCCCCCCTTCCTTGCCCCCTCCAACCCCCCTTTAAAGCCGGGGTTTCAAGTTATGTCTTAAATTATGGGTTTTTTTTAAATTATGTTGGTCCATTCGATAAGGTAATCATCTCAACTTTAAATTGTCTGATTATACATACATTTCACCCCCTCCCCTTCCTTGCCCCCTCTAACCCCCCCTTCCTTGCCCCCTCCAACCCCCACTTTCCCCTCCGCCCCTCCTCCTTCCTTGCCCCCTTCCCCTACTTCCTTGCCCCCTCCAACCCCCCCTTCCTTGCACCCCTCCAACCCCACCTTCCTTGCCCCCTCAACCCCCCTTCCTTGCCCCCTCAACCCCCCCACCTTCCTTGCCCCCCTCAACCCCCTCACCTTCCTTGCCCCCTCAACCCCCCTTCCTTGCCCCCTCTTCCCCGCCTTTTTACGCCGGTACGACCATAGGAAGAGCGTATCGGCGTCACCAAACTTTGCACGAAATAATTAACCTTAAAAGGAAGACATTAACCTTTGTAAGAATAAATACAGTTTTTTGTGAGGGGTGTGATTTTTGTTTCGGTTTTGTTTTTGAAATGGGGGGGGGGGGAGGGAGAGATGGTGGATACATTAATTTGGATAAAAGATAGTGTTGGATGAGATAGAGCTAGAGAGAGAGAGAGAGAGAGAGAGAGAGAGAGAGAGAGAGAGAGAGAGAGAGAGGAGAGAGAGAGAGAGAGAGAGAGAGAGAGAGAGAGAGAGAGAGAAGATATTACGTGAGCTAAAGAGAGTAAGATTAAGGAAAAGTAGTGGAAAGCCAGAGAGAGAGAGAGAGAGAGAGAGAGAGAGAGAGAGAGAGAGAGAGAGAGAGAGAGAGAGAGAGAGAGAGAGAGAGAGAGAGAGAGAGAGAGAGAGAGAGAGAGAGAGAAAGAGAGAGAGAGAGCGTAATAACACCGTGAATGGCCTACTATAAAAGAAAACTAGAGAAAGAAAGTGAAAGATGAAAGAAAATTATTATTCCTCTGAGGGACATTCTCACGAAAACGAAATGAAGGAGAAGAAAGAAGAAGAAGAAGAGAGAAGAGGAAGAAGAAGAAGAAGAAGAAGAAGAAGAAGAAGAGGAAGAAGAAGAAAAAGAAGAAGAAGAAGAAGAGGAGGGATAGGAGAAGTAAAGGAAGAAGAAGAAATCAACAATAAGTGTAAAAACAAGAACAAAAACACTCAAGAAAACGAAACGGAGAAGAAAAAAGAAGAGAAGAAGAAGAAGAGAAGAGAAGAAGAGGAAGAAGAAGAAGAAGAAGAAGAAGAAGAAGGGAAAAAAGACGAAGAAGAAGCAAAAGAAGCAAAAACAACAACAAGTACAAGAACAAGAACAAAAACACTTAGAAAGAAACATCACATTAAAAAAAATCAACTAAATAAACAAGAAATACAAAATAACTACAGCAGCAAAAAAAAAAAAAAAAAAAAAAATGAAGTAGGCAATTCACGGGACATAAAGAACATCAAAAAGGGGAAAAAATAATAGAAGGGAGCGGCCACGATAATTCCTGATGGGGCAATATATGAGCAAGGGGAGAGAAAAAGGGAAAGGGAAAGGGTAGACAGGATTAAGGGGAACATAGGCTACATGGGATTAGAAAAAAAAGGATAAAAAAATATAGAATAGGATATAAAAAATACATACATAGGAAAAGGAAAATAGGAATATAGAGGAATTAAAATATAGAATAGGATACAAAAATTAAATAGGATAAGGAAAACAGTGAAAAATATATGAAAAAAATTATAGAATAGGATACAACAAATACATAGGAAAAGGAAAATAGGAATATAGAGGGAAAAATATAGAATAGGATATAACAAATACATGGGATAAAGAAAATAGTGAAAAATATATGGAAAAAATATAGAATAGGATACAACAAATACATAGGATAAGGAAAACAGTGAAAAATATATGAAAAAATATAGAATAGGATATAAAAAATACATACATAGGAAAAGGAAAATAGGAATATAGAGGGAAAAAATCTAGAATAGGATACAACAAATACATGGGATAAGGAAAACAGTGAAAAATATATGAAAAAAATATAGAATAGGCTACAAAAATTACATAGGATAAGGAAAACAGTGAAAAATATATGAAAAAAATATTGAATAGGATATAACAAATACATAGGATAAGGAAAACAGTGAAAAAAATATAGAATAGGATACAACAAATACATGGGATAAGGAAAATAGAAATATATAGGGAAAAAATATATATAGATGTAGGGAAAATTAAATGGCTGGCAAGAGGAAATGCATGTCAAAGGAAAAAAATTACTATGATAGGGGAAAAATACATGCTAGAAAATACAAGTGATATAGAAAATGAAAAAACCACTTGATGAAAAGAAAATAATATGGAAAAGAAAGTCAATTATATGGATAAAACATAAGAAAAATAAAGTGTGAAAAGTGAAATATTACATAGAAAAGGGAAAAAGGAGCTTAAATAAATGACATGGGAGATGTAAATAAGTATAATGGGTTAGAGAATTAATTTAGAAGTAGGGAAGTAGTGGACAAAATAATACAATAAGGAGAAGGAAATAAGTACACATTAGAGGAAAATTAGACACATTAGAAATATAAATTAGGCACATTAGAAATAGAAATTAGACACATTAGAAATAGAAATTAGGCACATTAGAAATAGAAATTAGACACATTAGAAATAGAAATTAGACACATTAGAAATAGAAATTAGACACATTAGAAATAGAAATTAGACACATTAGAAATAGAAATTAGACACATTAGAAATAGAAATTAGACACATTATAAATAGAAATTAGACACATTAGAAATAGAAATTAGACACATTAGAAATAGAAATTAGACACATTAGAAATAGAAATTAGACACATTAGAAATAGAAATTAGACACATTAGAAATAGAAATTAGACACATTAGAAATAGAAATTAGACACATTAGAAATAGAAATTAGACACATTAAAAATAGAAATTAGACACATTAGAAATAGA
>JACEEZ010017582.1:55000-62500 GCA_016584305.1 Chionoecetes opilio | reverse complement strand
GCTCTCCTAAACAGGGTTGAGTCAAAAGCTTTTCGTCTCATCAACTCCTCTCCTCTGACTGACTGTCTTCAATCTTTAAATCACCGCCGCAATGTTGCTTCTCTTGCTCTCTTCTACCGTTATTTTCATGCTCACTGCTCTTCTGAACTTGCTAACTGCATGCCTCCCCCACTCCCGCGGCCTCGCTGCACAAGACTTTCTACTCATTCTCATCCCTATTCTGTCCATCTTCCTAATGCAAGAGTTAATCAGTATCTTTACTCTTTTATCCCTTTCACTGGTAAACTCTGGAACTCTCTTCCTGTTTCTATTTTTCCACTTTCCTACGACTTAAATCTTTTCAAAAGAAGAGTAACAAGACACCTCCTATTTAGTGCCATCAACTCTGACCCAAAGACCGTCCTAACACCAAGACACATCCCTCACCACTGTTTCAGCCTCACACCACATCATCAATCCCTTCATATGATGTGGCAACAATTTATTTAAGCTCTTTCACTATACCCCCCTTTGCTATGTGACTTCATAATTGTACTATCTTAACCTTACCTTAGCGAGGAAGTAGCTGTTAGCGGATTTTTAACTTTTCACACCAAGCGCCTTCCACCCAAGCGCCGTGTCACTGAATGTAAACAAACCCTTCAGGCAGTCTTGCATCCCGGACTGTCGCTGTAGCGCCACACTTATTGGTTATATAATATATTACCGTGTATAGCGAGACTGACACACCCAAAGCAGTACTCATTAAGTGTTGTGGTATAAGTAGGATATTTTGGAAGCCTGGTGTTTATTGGTTATGCTGGAGTTTCATACAAGAACGATGTTAATGAGAATATCTTGTCATGTAACTAGGTAAATGTTCGGAGTTTTTTACGGGGAAATAAAATAAAGAGTGAAATCAAATAAGTACATTTATATCTATAAGTATTTCACCTATTGTTCTAATGTGTTATTGTTATGTACCTCGAAGAAACAAAAAGAATTCACGGTTATTGAACCTAACCTGATTGTTATTGAGGCTAAGTGAACGGCAGAACTAAACAGTGGAGACATCTAGTGGCGGAAACTGTAAACAATGTCTCGTAATAAACAATTTAGGTGCCGATTACCTATGTGTCCTACTAATAATATGGTTATTAATTGACAACGATCTTTATTGCATACTAACAGACGACATAAACGTAAATGCCATGCATAATTACGATAGATTAATGATAGCGTAGATTAATGATCATCACTATATAGGTAGTACGTATATAATTAATGTCTCCTGCGTCTCTTTCTATCGTGTTGTTTTTAGTCACCATGAATATATAATATATATAAAGTCATCCATCCTATAAAAAAGTGTACAGGGGAATGACACGAGTAAACAAAACGGGGACAAAGCAAGGGATGAAAAGAGACAAATAAATGGAGGAAAAAGCGTGAAAAAATTAACAAATCATATCCAGACAAAACCTCGGAAAGCAAAGGTGCATTAACCCTTCACGCCCAGATCTTTCCTTGGCTATATAAAATTGTCTGTTGTTAGCCATATAATTGCAAAAAGTAACTGAATATACCAAATTAGTTAGTGGACAAAAATACTAAACAGGTCATATCTATAAAATATTGCTTATATTCATTCAAAATTATCTAATGGTTCCCAAATTACAATGGAAATTACGTTCTGGGTGTCAAGGGGTTAATATTCCAACTACCTTACGAGTCCAAATTAAAGGATAAAAAAGACAAAAAATAGTGAGTACAAATTAAAGGATAAAAAAGACAAAAAATAGTGAGTACAAATTAAGGGATAAAAAAGACAAAAAATAGTGAGTACAAATTAAGGGATAAAAAAGACAAAAAATAGTGAGTACAAATTAAAGGATAAAAAAGACAAAAAATAGTGAGTACAAATTAAAGGATAAAAAAGACAAAAAATAGTGAGTACAAATTAAAGGATAAAAAAGACAAAAAATAGTGAGTACAAATTAAAGGATAAAAAAGACAAAAAATAGTGAGTACAAATTAAAGGATAAAAAAGACAAAAAATAGTGAGTACAAATTAAAGGATAAAAAAGACAAAAAATAGTGAGTACAAATTAAAGGATAAAAAAGACAAAAAATAGTGAGTACAAATTAAAGGATAAAAAAGACAAAAAATAGTGAGTACAAATTAAAGGATAAAAAAGACAAAAAATAGCGAGTACAAATTAAAGGATAAAAAAGACAAAAAATAGTGAGTACAAATTAAAGGATAAAAAAGACAAAAAAGAGTGAGTACAAATTAAAGGATAAAAAAAAAAAAAAAAATAGTGAGTACAAATTAAAGGATAAAAAGACAAAAAATAGTGAGTACAAATTAAAGGATAAAAAAGACAAAAAATAGTGAGTACAAATTAAAGGATAAAAAAGACAAAAAAGAGTGAGTACAAATTAAAGGATAAAAAAAAAAAAAAAATAGTGAGTACAAATTAAAGGATAAAAAAGACAAAAAAGAGTGAGTACAAATTAAAGGATAAAAAAGACAAAAAAGAGTGAGTACAAATTAAAGGATAAAAAAGACAAAAAAGAGTGAGTACAAATTAAAGGATAAAAAAGACAAAAAAGAGTGGAGAAAATAGTGAAACAAATCAAAGCAAGACAAAACCTGGAAAAAAAGTTCATGAATTTCCATCTTCCCACCAGAGAGAAAACTGTTGCATGAGTAGCTTACATAATTAGGTCGCATTCATTAAAAAAAAATAGCACTACAAAGAACACATAAAGCATAACGATAAATATGAATAATAAAGACTAAGAACAAAGTACACACAAGAACATAAGACATAAAACGCATAAGAATAAAGTGCTTCTAATCACCAATAGAGTCCTTAACGAGCGTGCGTGCGTGTGTGCGTTTCAGTCAGACAGTCTATCATTGCTTCGTTGCTTCACTCACAAGTCTCATTGATCCTGTTCGAGACATTGAATCAATTGAAGCCATTACGCATCTTCTAAGTAAGAGTCACGTCGTCGTCGTCCTCCTCCTCCTCCTCCTCCTCCTCCTCCTCCTCCTCTTCCTTTTCCTTTTCCTCCTCCTCCTCCTCTCCTCTCCTCCTCCTCCTTTTCCTCCTCCTCCTCCTCCTCCTCCTCCTCCTTCTTCTTCTCCTCCTCCTCCTCCTCCTCCTCCTCCTCCTCCTTCTTCTTCATCATCATCACGTCCCAATCCCTTCCTTTCATCACAATCACAATTAAATTTCCTTCTGTCTTTCCTTTCTCATAGTGTTCGTAACTTCAGCTTTCCCATATTTTCTTTCATAACATCGTGCTCTTTCCATTGATATTTCTTTTTATAGCAACTCTTTATGTGTGTGTGTGTGTGTGTGTGTGTGTGTGTGTGTGTGTGTGTGTGTGTGTGTGTGTGTGTGTGTGTGTGTGTGTGTGTGTGTGTGTGTGTGTGTGTGTGTGTGTGTGTGTGTGTGTGTGTGTAAAGGAAGCAACCACACCATAGCTTGTCATTATAATCTTCACCATATCTTGTACACACTATCACCACTATCATAAATATAACTAGCAACTATAGCACTAGCACTAGAACTAGAACTATATATAGCACCATTAACTCTTACAGTATTAGGCGTACCACCATTACCCTCATACACTATCAGAATTAGCACCATTAACTCTTACACTTTAAGGGGTACCACCATTACCCTCATACACTATCAGAATTAGCACCATTAACTCTTACACTTTAAGGGGTACCACCATTACCCTCATACACTATCAGAATTAGCACCATTAACTCTTACACTTTTAGAGGCACCATCATATCTTGTACACTATCAGAATTAGCACCATTAACTCTTACACTTTAGGGGTACCACCATATCTTGTACACTATCAGAGCTACCACCATTACCCTCATACACGTAGTTAAAGACCACTTTCATGTGCTTCAATAGATTACACGCCCCTCCAGTGATGTCATTAATACGCCTCTACGGTAATATAACATCTTGTGTCTCCCTATCTACCTTTTATCCTCCAATTTACTCATTATCTCTCCTTGTCTCCCTTATTCCCTTCTGTATTTAGTAGATTTTAGTGGATCTGTTTCGTATTTTCACCTATTTCATGTTTTTTCCGAGATTAAACCACTTTTTTGTTTTTTAGTAGTGAGCTTCATTTTTTATCTATGTGTGTGTGTGTGTGTGTGTATGTGTGTGTGTGTGTGTGTGTGTGTGTGTGTGTGTGTGTGTGTGTGTGTGTGTGTGTGTGTGTGCGTGTGTGTGTGTGTGTGTGTGTGTAATCCCGGCATTCTGACCTTGTTTTCGACTTTGCTAAAAAAAATTACCTGGCTTATAAAAAACAATGAAAAACATATATAAGTGGAAAATCGTGCAAGGGGAAGGGGGGGAGGGGGGAAGGAAGGAAGGGGTGGGTGGCAGGGAGGAAGGGGTGGGTGGCAGGGAGGAAGGGGTGGGTGGCAGGGAGGAAGGGGTGGGTGGCAGGGAGGAAGGGGGGGAAGGGAGGAGGGGGTGTAAAGGGAAAATAAAAAGGGTGTGAGCAGATGGAAGAATGATGAGGGGGGGAAGAGGAGTGTTCTTCTTCTTTTTTATCTTTTCTGACATTTAATCATTTTTCTTTTTCTTTTTTGCTGCTTCACTGTCACTTTCTTAGTCATGAATATTTTGCAAGGCTTCTCCGCTCATGTCTTTTTTTTTTTTGCATATCTTTGTTTCGCTTTTTGAAATACCTAAACAAGACAGACGCAGATGTTTTGTTATATTTTATGTTTGTATATGCATTTTTTTTTTTTTTTTTTTTTTTTTTTATGTTGGAGCCTATAGAGCCTGTAGGCTATCATATTCCTTCCTTTTAGGTTTTATCTTCTTTAACCCCTTGAGACCCAGAGCGTAATTTCCATTGTAATTTGGGTACCATTAGACGATTTGTAGTGACTATAAGCAATATTTTATAGCTATGACCTGTTTAGTATTCTTGTCGACTAACTAATTGGGTATATTCAGTCACTTTTCGTGTTTTTATGGCTAACAACAGACGATTTTTATTCAGTCACTTTTCGTGTTTTTATGGCTAACAACAGACGATTTTTATTCAGTGCATTTTCGTGTTTTATGGCTAACAGCAGACGATTTTATTCAGTCACTTTTGGGTTTTTATGGCTACAACAGACGATTTTATTCAGTCACTTGGTGTTTTATGGCTAACAACAGACGGATTTTATTCAGTCACTTTTCGTGTTTTATGCTAAACAACAGACGATTTTTATTCAGTCACTTTTCGTGTTTTTATGGCTAACAACAGACGATTTTTATTCAGTCACTTTTCGTATTTTTATGGCTAACAACAAACGATTTTTATTCAGTCACTTTTCGTATTTTTATGGCTAACAACAGACGATTTTTATTCAGTCACTTTTCGTATTTTTATGGCTAACAACAGACGATTTTGATTCAGTCACTTTTCGTATTTTTATGGCTAACAACAAACGATTTTTATTCAGTCACTTTTCGTATTTTTATGGCTAACAACAAACGATTTTTATTCAGTCACTTTTCGTATTTTTATGGCTAACAACAGACGATTTTTATTCAGTCACTTTTCGTAATTTTATGGCTAACAACAAACGATTTTTATTCAGTCACTTTTCGTAATTTTATGGCTAACAACAGACGATTTTTATTCAGTCACTTTTCGTATTTTTATGGCTAACAACAGACGATTTTTATTCAGTCACTTTTCGTAATTTTATGGCTAACAACAGACGATTTTTTTTATAGTCAAGGAAAGATCTGGGCGTGAAGGGGTTAAACTTCTTTACTTCGTTGTAGATGACGAATGCTTAATATTATGCAATGTCTAATACTGTCTAGAGAATATTGGTTTATTAACTATTGGTCACATCCGAAAAAAAAATAGTTTGTGTGAGATTCAAAACATTTTCCATTAATTTGACGTTTTCTTCATGTTATCCGAGGCATGAAGTGTGTTAGGGGGGAGGGTGACATATAGCTTTCTTCTATCTTCCTTCTTTCTATACTCTTTATTTTACCTAACCTTCTTTCTACCCTTCCTTCTTCCTATCCTTCCCTCCTCAACCCTTCCTTACACTCTTCCTTCCTCCTTAGCTTCCTTTCCCTCTAGCCTTCCACCTCTCTCTCTCTCTCTCTCTCTCTCTCTCTCTCTCTCTCTCTCTCTCTCTCTCTCTCTCTCTCTCTCTCTCTCTCTCTCTCTCTCTCTCTCTCTCCCTACTCTTCCCTGCTTTCATCTTACTTCAGGGAAACAATCAAGATGGAAAATATAAATAGACTTTCCTTGAACAATACTTCCCACAATCTTCTTATATTCCTCCTCCTCCTCCTTCTTACCTGCCAAAAAACACACTTAACACATTCCCTTTGATCTTCTATATATAGTAACCATGTTTTTGTTTTGTTCTCAGCGGTAAGATGACACGCGCGGAAAGTGTTGCCAAAGGGGAATATATAAGAGTGTTGTCTCAATATTACATACCAGGGAACACCGAGAGAGAGAGAGAGAGAGAGAGAGAGAGAGAGAGAGAGAGAGAGAGAGAGAGAGAGAGAGAGAGAGAGAGAGAGAGAGAGAGAGAGAGAGAGAGAGAGAGAAAGTCCACATCCACATAATATTCCTCCCATCCAAATTGTGCAATGTTTGATTTATCGCTTGGCTTCGTCCATGCTCACAAATAAAGTAAAGTAAGCTTATAAAGTATATGTGCCAATAGAAGACTTTCTACTCAGAATTGCATATACTTTCAGTTCCCCAAACATGTGACACACCGAGTATTACACCCTGAATTTAACAAGTATTTGACATGTATTATTTCCAATCTATTCTCGAACTCACGGCGAATTTCTGGGGGCCCGTGCTCCCCCCCCCCCCGGCTGCGCTACTGTACAGTATGTGTGTGTGTGTGTGTGTGTGTGTGTGTGTGTGTGTGTGTGTGTGTGTGTGTGTGTGTGTGTGTGTGTGTGTGTAGAAGCCAGGACACAGACACAGACTAAGGAGAACAGAGAATAGTGAGGTGGAACAGATTAACAGTATAGATTCGAGGAAGTTTGGACGTGATGGAAACTTGGATAGGAAATGGACTAAGTAACAAACAGATGCAGCCAATAAGGATGATCAGTGACTACAACAACAACTACTACTACTACTACTACTACTACTACTACTACTACTACTACAAACTACTACTTCTGCTACTACTACTACTACTACAACTACTACTTCTGCTACCCACTACTACTACTACTACTACTACTACTACTACTACTACTATACACTACTACTACTTCTACTAATACTAATACTTCTACTACTACTACTATTACTACTACTACTACTACTACTACTACTTACTACTACTACTACTACTACTACTACTACTACTACTACTACTACTACATGCATTGCTATCATACAACCTGCTAAATTATTCATATATAAAATCCAAAGAAAAACAAATTATGTCAGAGCGTTTTA
>JACEEZ010017582.1:45000-50000 GCA_016584305.1 Chionoecetes opilio | reverse complement strand
AGTAAAAGGAACTAAAAAGAACTAGTAAAGGAACTAAAAGAACTAGAAAAGAACTAAAAGAACTAGAAAAAGGAACTAAAAGAACTAAGAAAAAAGAACTAAAAAGAACTAGCAAAAGGAACTAAAAGAACTAGAAAAAGGAACTAAAAGAACTAGTAAAAGGAACTAAAGAACTAGAAAAAGGAACTAAAAGAACTAGAAAAAGGAACTAAAAGAACCAGAAAAAGGAACTAAAAGAACTAGAAAAAGGAACTAAAAGAACTAGTAAAAGGAACTAAAAAGAACTAGAAAAAGGAACTAAAAGAACTAGAAAAAGGAACTAAAGAACTAGTAAAAGGAACTAAAAAAACTAGAAAAGGAACTAAAAAAACCCAGAAAAGGAACTAAAAGAACTAGAAAAAGGAACTAAAAGAACCAAAAAAAGGAACTAAAAGACACTAGAAAAAGGAACTAAAAGAACTAGAAAAAGGAACTAAAAGAACTAGTAAAGGAACTAAAAGAACTATAAAAAGGAAACTAAAAGAACTAGTAAAAGGAACTAAAGAACTAGAAAAAGGAAAACTAAAAGAACTAGAGAAAGGAACTAAAAGAACTAGTAAAAGGAACTAAAAGAACTAGAAAAAGGAACTAAAAGAACTAGTAAAAGGAACTAAAAGAACTAGAAAAGGAACTAACAAGAACTAGAGAAAGGACACTAAAAGCAACTAGAAAAGTACACTAAAAGAACAGAAAACAGGAACTACAAGAACCATGAAAAGTGGAACTAAAGACACTAGAAAAGGTAATAAAAAACAGAAAAGGAACTTAAACATCACTGAAAACCTTAGGACGTGAATAAGATTGAAAAGGAACTAAAAGACTAGTAAAGGAACTGAAGGAATATAGAAAGGACTTAAGAACTAGTAAGGAATGAAAGAACTAGAAAATGAACTACAAGAACTATGAGAACGGACCTAAAAAATAGTAAAAGGAACTCAAAAGAACTAGAAAAGACTAAAAGATACTAGAAAGGAACTAAAAGAATAGAAAAAGGAACTAAAAGAACCGAATAAGGAACTAAGAACTAGGAAAAAGGGGGAATAAAGACTAGTAAAGGAACTAAAAGATTAGTAAAAGGGATCTAAAAGACTAGAAAAAGGAACTAAAAGACTAGTAAAGGGAATCTAAAAGAACTATAAAAAGGAACTAAAAGAATAGTAAAAAGGAACTAAGACTAGAGAAGGACTAAAAGACTAGTAGAAAGAGAAGGTAAAAGAGGCTAGATCAGATAAGAACTATGAAAAGGAACTAAAAGAAGTGAGAAATGGACTAAAAGTACTAGTAAAGGACTAGTAAGAACTAGTAAGGAGGAACTAAAGATACTAGTAAAAGTGAACTAAAAGAACTGTATAAAAGGAATCTAAGAATCTAGAAGGGGGGACTAAAAGAACTGGAAAAGGAATGTAAAAGAATAGGTAAAAGGAACTAAAGAACTGTGATAAAAGGAACTAAGATACTAGTAAGGGAAGTGAAAGAACTGAAAGGAATTAAGAACTAGTGAAAGGAACTAAAAGAACGTAAAAGGGGGCTAAAGGGAATATGATAAAGGATAAAAGATAGGAAAAGGTAGGAACGTAGAAATAACAGGAAAAAGTGAACTAAAGAATGAGGTGTTAAAAGGAACTAAAAGATAGCTAGATAAGGAACTAAAAGGATAGTAGTAAAGATAGGAACTAGTAAGACTGTAGTAAAAGGAACTAAGAACCAGAAAAGGAACTAAAGAGAACTAGAAGGACTAAGACTAGAAAAGGAGATTAAAGAACATAAAAGGATTCCTAAAACTAGTAAACGGAACTAAATAACACAGAAAAAGACTACAAGACTAGTAACAAGAACTAAAGAACAGAAAAAGGAACTTAAAGAACTAGCAAAAGGAACTAAAAATTCACTAGTTAAATATACTAAAGAACAGAAAAGGAACTAAAGAACTAGAAAAAGCAACTAAAGAACTAGAAAAAGACAACCAAAAAGAACACCGTAAAAGGAACTAAAAGAACTAGAAAAAGGAACTAAAAGAACTAGTAAAAGGAACTAAAAGAACTAGTAAAAGCTAAAAGAACTAGAAAAAGGAACTAAAAGAACTAGTAAAAGGAACTAAAAGAAACTAGAAAAAGGAACTAAAAGAACTAGTAAAAGAACTAAAAGAACTAGTAAAAAGGAACTAAAAGAACTAGTAAAAGGAACTAAAAGAACTAGAAAAAGGAACTAAAAGAACTAGAAAAAGGAACTAAAAGAACTAGAAAAAGGAACTAAAAGAACTAGAAAAAGGAACTAAAAGAACTAGAAAAAGGAACTAAAATAACTAGAAAAAGGAACTAAAAGAACTAGAAAAAGGAACTAAAAGAACTAGAAAAAGGAACTAAAAGAACTAGTAAAAGGAACTAAAAGAACTAGTAAAAGGACTAAAAGAACTAGAAAAAGGAACTAAAAGAACTAGAAAAAGGAACTAAAAAACTAGAAAAAGGAACTAAAAGAACTAGAAAAAGGAACTAAAAGAACTAGAAAAAGGAACTAAAAGAACTAGAAAAAGGAACTAAAAGAACTAGAAAAAGGAACTAAAAGAACTAGAAAAAGGAACTAAAAGAACTAGAAAAAGGAACTAAAATAACTAGTAAAAAGGAACTAAAAGAACTAGAAAAAGGAACTAAAATGAACTAGAAAAAGGAAACTAAAAGAACTAGTAAAAGGAACTAAAAGAACTAGAAAAAGGAACTAAAAGAACTAGAAAAGGAACTAAAAGAACTAGTAAAAGGAACTAAAAGAACTACTAAAAGGACTAAAAGAACTAGTAAAAGGAAACTAAAAGAACTAGTAAAAGGAACTAAAAGAACCAGAAAAAGGAACTAAAAGAACTAGAAAAAGGAACTAAAAGAACTAGTAAAAGGAACTAAAAGAACTAGAAAAAGGAACTAAAAGAACTAGTAAAAGGAACTAAAAGAACTAGAAAAAGGAACTAAAAGAACTAGTAAAAGGAACTAAAAGAACTAGTAAAAGGAACTAAAAGAACCAGAAAAAGGAACTAAAAGAACTAGAAAAAGGAACTAAAAGAACTAGTAAAAGGAACTAAAAGAACTAGTAAAAGGAACTAAAAGAACAGAAAAAGGAACTAAAAGAAATACTAAAAAAGGAACTAAAAGAACTAGTAAAAGGAACTAAAAGAACTAGAAAAAGGAACTAAAAGAACTAGTAAAAGGAACTAAAAGAACCAGAAAAAGGAAACTAAAAGAACTAGAAAAAGGAACTAAAAGAACTAGAAAAAGGAACTAAAAGAACTAGTAAAAGGAACTAAAAGAACTAGTAAAAGGAACTAAAAGAACTAGAAAAAGGAACTAAAAGAACCAGAAAAAGGAACTAAAAGAACTAGTAAAAGGAACTAAAAGAACCAGAATAAGGAACTAAAAGAACCAGAAAAAGGAACTAAAAGAACTAGTAAAAGGAACTAAAAGAACTAGAAAAAGGAACTAAAAGAACTAGAAAAAGGAACTAAAAGAACTAGTAAAAGGAACTAAAAGAACTAGAAAAAGGAACTACAAGAACTAGTAAAAGGAACTAAAAGAACTAGTAAAAGGAACTAAAAGAACTAGTAAAAGGAACTAAAAGAACTAGTAAAAGGAACTAAAAGAACTAGAAAAAGGAACTAAAAGAACTAGTAAAAGGAACTAAAAGAACTAGAAAAAGGAACTAAAAGAACTAGTAAAAGGAACTAAAAGAACCAGAAAAAGGAACTAAAAGAACTAGTAAAAGGAACTAAAAGAACCAGAAAAAGGAACTAAAAGAACTAGAAAAAGGAACTAAAAGAACTAGTAAAAGGAACTAAAAGAACTAGAAAAAGGAACTAAAAGAACTAGAAAAAGGAACTAAAAGAACTAGAAAAAGGAACTAAAAGAACTAGTAAAAGGAACTAAAAGAACTAGAAAAAGGAACTAAAAGAACTAGTAAAAGGAACTAAAAGAACTAGAAAAAGGAACTAAAAGAACTAGAAAAAGGAACTAAAAGAACTAGAAAAAGGAACTAAAAGAACTAGAAAAAGGAACTAAAAGAACTAGAAAAAGGAACTAAAAGAACTAGAAAAAGGAACTAAAAGAACTAGAAAAAGGAACTAAAAGAACTAGAAAAAGGAACTAAAAGAACTAGTAAAAGGAACTAAAAGAACTAGTAAAAGGAACTAAAAGAACTAGAAAAAGGAACTAAAAGAACCAGAAAAAGGAACTAAAAAAACTAGAAAAAGGAACTAAAAGAACTAGTAAAAGGAACTAAAAGAACTAGTAAAAGGAACTAAAAGAACTAGTAAAAAGAACTAAAAGAACTAGTAAAAGGAACTAAAAGAACTAGAAAAAGGAACTAAAAGAACTAGTAAAAGGAACTAAAAGAACTAGTAAAAGGAACTAAAAGAACTAGTAAAAGGAACTAAAAGAACTAGTAAAAGGAACTAAAAGAACTAGTAAAAGGAACTAAAAGAACTAGAAAAAGGAACTAAAAGAACTAGTAAAAGGAACTAAAAGAACTAGTAAAAGGAACTAAAAGAACTAGTAAAAGGAACTAAAAGAACTAGTAAAAGGAACTAAAAGAACTAGTAAAAGGAACTAAAAGAACTAGTAAAAGGAACTAAAAGAACTAGAAAAAGGAACTAAAAGAACTAGTAAAAGGAACTAAAAGAACTAGAAAAAGGAACTAAAAGAACTAGTAAAAGGAACTAAAAGAACTAGTAAAAGGAACTAAAAGAACTAGTAAAAGGAACTAAAAGAACTAGAAAAAGGAACTAAAAGAACTAGAAAAAGGATAAAGAACTAGTAAAAGGAACTAAAAGAACTAGTAAAAGGAACTAAAAGAACTAGAAAAGGAACTAAAAGAACTAGAAAAGGAACTAAAAGAACTAGAAAAAGGAACTAAAAGAACTAGAAAAAAGGAACTAAAAGAACTAGTAAAAGGAACTAAAAGAACTAGAAAAAGGAACTAAAAGA
>JACEEZ010017582.1:27500-40000 GCA_016584305.1 Chionoecetes opilio | reverse complement strand
TAGCCTATGCTCTTTCCTTTGCTATAAAAAAACGTATGCTGTATCGAGCCATAAAATTACGAAAAGAAGCTGAATATACCAAATTAGTTAGTCGACAAGAGTACTAAACAGGTCATATCCATAAAATATTGCTTATATTCACTAAAATCGTCTGTCTAATGGTAGCCAAATTACAATGGAAATTACGCTCTGGGCCTCAAGGGGATAAATGGATGATGTGCATTATTGTCGCTGTATTTAACCCCTTGAGGCCCAGAACGTAATTTCCATTGTATTTGGGGTACCATTAGACGATTTAAATGAAGATAAGCAATATTTTATAGATATGACCTGTTTAGTATCCTTGTCCACTAACTAATTTGGTATATTCAGGTGGTGGTGGTGGTGGTGGTGGTGATGATGATGGTGGTGTGGTGGTGGTGGTGGTGGTGGTATGGTGGTGGTGGTGGTGTGGTGGTATGGTGGTGGTGGTGGTGATGGTGGTGGTGGTATTTCATAATTGCTATATGCGAATCAAGCTCCAAGCTCCCTTCGCTCGCTTAGACAACTCCTCTCTGTACCCACGGCTGAAATGGCATATTTAACACCTCACACACACCCTACCACGTATATAACACCACGCTAACCCTAAATAACACCTATAACGGCATTAGAAACACGAGTTATGGTGATTATATGAGGCCTAACACAAGCAGCCTGTCTCCTCGGCTCAGACACTGTTATTGTGAGGCCTACGAGTCGAAAACATTTTATTTCCACTACACTAATGCACTACTTTCGCCACTGCACTAATGTCGCCAGGCACAATATATTACGAATTTTAGCATAAATGCTAAAAACTCGCTTCGCTCGCTTGGACAATGAGTTAAGAGACGAAATATAACCTTTTGTGCCAAATTTCTTCCTTTACGCCTGTATACCCGTTGCCTACAAAAGTTGTTACAAGAAGAAGCAGAAGAAGAATTCATGGAAACATTTTACAAGCCTATATGACACCTGATTTCGGCTGAAATAGGTGTCCAAGCGAGCGAAGCGAGCTTGGACAATAAGCTGAGATTTTCCCTTAGAGAAACTCTAACACGTAGAGAAAATTAAAGCTAGCTCACTTCCAATGTAATTTTTAGATAGAGAGTGGTTTAACACGTAGAGAAAATTAGACTTAGCTCACTTCCATATAGACTTATTTAATGGGAAATAAGGCGAGATTTACCCTTAAATACCTTATTTATGTGACAATTATTAGTGACAATAGGAGTATTGCTATTGATAAATATAGGGTGGACGATAATACATTGCCGCCATATTAGCCTTTCAGCGTAATATTCTCCCTGAAATATATGACATCATAGTTTAATGCCGGTAAATGGAATATTTTGACGTGTTTTCGCTAAGTGTCTCCCGCTGAATACTACAGAGACGTACCGAGGGTATACCTTGATGCGCTGATCCTAGATCCTAAGTTCGAGTCCCGCTTCCCAGAGATTAGCTTCTATGGATCACTGTGGCCCGCGCCGTACCCGTGGTCGCGGCGGTACGGGGCTGACGCCGTTATAGTGGACGAGAACTGCGCGTTCGCTCTTTAGGTCAGACACACACACTGGGAGGCTAACACCTCACTCTTAACCTCTCTCGCTTTACCACATACACCACACCTGTCACTACAACACAACCCGGCCTCGCAACACACCTGTCGGCTGTGTATCACCGTAAATAAATGACTTGGAAGTTTCGACGGTGTCGTCGAAAACGTATTCCGTCGAATCTTCCTGTTACCCATCCTAACTCCCACCCACAAACCCACACACACTATCACAACCCTACACACATCCTGACACATACACACACCCTAAAATACAGCCCCACACACACCCTATATCCTAACACACGGATACAGTTGATTCGGGCCGCCAGTTGAATCAGGCCGCCTATATTAAATGCATACCAAGCATGCATTTATGCATAACCTTATAGGTTTTAATGAAACCTAACCTAACCTTAACCACAAAGTATACCTAACCTAACCTAACCTAACCTAACCTTACCCAAAGTATACCTAACCTAACCTAACCTTAACCACAAAGTATACCTAACCTAACCTAACCTAACCTTAACCACAACGTATACTGTCTGCTGGGTATGCATGCTACTATAGGCGGCCTGTTTGGTAACAGGAAGGTTCGACGGAATGCGTTTTCGACGACACCGTCGAAACCTCCAACATAGTCCATCGTCGAACCTTCCAAGTCATTGCCGTCGAACCTTCTCATTCATTCCCTTCATAATATTTCATCTTTTCATTTCATCTTAATATCTTTCATCATGCGCAATTTAAAGGCGTATTTTGTAGTGTCCTTCCGGAGTAAAATTATACTTATTTAAGCTCCGCCCCTGCTTGCCATCACAAAATACGATTGTAGCGCTGCCAAAGCTCTTTCTTGATGTTGCCGAGAGTAAAAGTGTCGTACACTTCATTACCTCTTGCAGAGGCTCAAGGAATATCGTTAAGGTTGACATTATTGAAGGCACAGCAAAGAGTAGTAGCGTGATTGTCTGTATTACACATCGATATCTAATTGTTTTGAGCTCTTAGAATGGCCTAGCATTGTTTTCTAACTCTATAGATGGACTTGATATTAAACTGAAATGTTTAGGGCGCTATGAAACTGTTATTTGAATATCTATTTGCTACACAGCCATTTCACGATGTGCGTCGAGGATGTTTAATGCTTTCATGGACCTGTACGTATGTAGGCTACGTGTACCTACATCTACGTTTCACGAATTATTCTTTGCCTAAACCTAGATGAATGCTGGTTGTGATTCATCCTCCAGGGCATCTCCCCCGTTTAAACATCCATGGGCGGGTGTGTGGTGGGCGGGTGTGTGATGGACGTGTGGTGGGTGGGTGTGTGGTGGGCGGATGTATGATGGGCGTGTGGTGGGTGGGGTGTGGGTGGGCGGATGGGTGATGGGCGTGTGGTGGGTGGGTGTGTGGTGGGCGGATGTGTGATGGGCGTTGTGGTGGGTGGGTGTGTGGTGGGCGGATGGGTGATGGGCGTGTGGTGGGTGGGTGTGTGGTGGGCGGATGTGTGATGGGCGTGTGGTGGGTGGGTGTGTGGTGGGCGGATGGGTGATGGGCGTGTGGTGGGTGGGTGTGTGGTGGGCGGATGGGGTGATGGGCGTGTGGTGGGTGGGTGTGTGATGGGTGTGTGGTGGGCGGGTGGGTGCCTGGGTGGTGGTGGGTGTGTGGTGGCCCGTGGGTAGAGACCTCCTTACCGTGTTGGCGCTGAATCAGACTGATGAAATGTTCGTATTCGTGCCCTGCGATAGGTTCTCTAAAAGGCTTTCTTTTTGTGTGATATAGCATATATACCAAATTTATACATTTCTATTGCAAATGTAATATCACTGATGAATATATTTAAGTATTTGACTATACTATAGCACTAATACACCAGTTTTGGTGCTAAGCCAGCAAGCATCAACGAAGATTCGGACACATTGAAAAATTCGAGGGATTGGGAAATTTGTTCCCAGACGTCGCTGGAGAATTTTAATATTTGTGACTTCTTACCTGTTAAGAGTCACCTACTCTACTCCTTACTACTCCTTACCTACTATTAATTAAATACAGTATCCTTTGCATGTCGTGCGCATGTAATGAATGTTGAATTGGATGAGAATTAAAGGAAAAGAGAAACATTTACGGGAGGAGTTTTGATAAGATTTTCTCATGCGCGCGATCTGATTGGCCAGGCTCTTGAAACCACCACCCACACCCACGACTGTATAATTTTACAGGAAAAGAGTAAAATAAGTGTATCTGCTCAGTTTTCTATGCACGCAAAAGAGTAAAATATAAGTGGGCGGAGCTTAAATAAGTAAAATTTTACTTCCAAGGGCATGGACAAAATACGCCTTAACATATCGTTGATATAAATGAAAATACGTATTTTTAAACAATATTTAACATTTAACACTTATAAATAAAATTTATATTAATGTATAGGCAGGATATTATGTATTATCAGCAGGAGTACTATATACATAGGAACATAAGGATAATGACCGAGGGTGCTGAGTCTGATTTGATTCTGTAGTCTAATTTACTGTGAACATCAGGAGGAACTGTTTTAGCCTGAGGATGAAGCTGCACAAACAGTACATTGTATATTAGTCTTTATCGCTAATTGATTTTATTAAATACAATATTAATGATAGGCAGGCTGAGTTTGATAGGTGTTACCACGTTAGGGTGGAAAACAACGAAAGATATAGGGGGATCTTGGCTGTATATGCTTTTCACTCTAATTTTGGTTGGCAATGATCTAGTAACTTTGTATTTTATATTAATCCTCTCAATGACAAAGTATATTTTAGGTTTTACTCTATGATAGACATACGTATAGACATATTGGAAGTTTCGACGGAGTTCGACAGTACCGTCGAAACCTCCATTTTCTATCGTCGAAAGTGTATTCCGTCGAAACTTCCTGTAATCGCCTGTTTCAACTGGCGGCCCGAATCAACGGATACCCTAACACACCCCTACACAACCTTATACATCCTAAAACACAACCAACACACACACAAACCCTTACAACATTACACACCCACCCACAACCCCACACACGCTATCACAACCCCACACACATCCTGACACATACACACCCTAACATATTCCCACACAACCCTGACACCCTGATTCACCCTTACATACCCCCACACACAGATTCCCACACCCTTACACCCCCACACACCCTAGAACACCCTTACAAACCCTAAAACACCCCCCACACACCCTAAAACACCTTAAAATCCCCCACAACAATTTCAAAACAAAACGTCAAAACATCCTACACCAGAATCCTACGCGGGTATCCTAATATCCTTCCCACCTCGTATCCTGGCACTGTAGGACTCTGGGACGCCGGGAGGATTGTGTAGGACTCGTAGACAATACTATCACACTAATATCCTAACATTATTGAGCCTCTGAGAAGCCAAGGCAAGGCTAATAACACCCAACCACAAAACCCACACTCAAACTCACACAGTTGCCAGATCACCCTGATAAAAATAGCCTTATTTGGAAATTAAAACTCCCCTTTTGACTCATATTTCCCGTCACACACACGCACACGCACATAAAAAGATTTAACATGAACTCAATGGTTTCTTTTTTCCCCATTTATGCCTTTTTCTTTCCCTTTCGAAGCCACAACTATTTCGTCAAACTGTAACTTTTGACTTGGCAACACTTTTATGGCCTGCACAGTTCACAGCCTAAAACAAAGTTTTACGCGTATAATCTGTAAATAAAAATACATTAGACATACACTAACTCTTATTTGTTTCTCATATAGTGAATAGTTCCTGCATAAATGAGTTAAGAGACGAAATATAACCTTTTGTTCCAAATTTCTTCCTTTACGCCTGTATACCCGTTGCCCACAAAAGTAGTCACAAGAAGAAGAAGAAGAATTCGTGGAAACATTTTACAAGCCTTATGACACCTGATTTCGGCTGAAATAGGTGTCCAAGCGAGCGAAGCGAGCTTGGACAATAAGGAGTAAATAAGGTGTAAATATGGAGTAAATAGAGTAAATAGAGTAGATAGAGTAAATAAAGAGTAAGTTGAGTAAATAAAGAGTAAATATACATTGAGTAAATAAAGAGTAAATAAAGAGTAAAACAAGAGTAAATAAAGAGTAAATAAAGAGTAAATAAAGAGTAAATAAAGAGTAAATAAAGAGTAAATAAAGAGTAAATAAAGAGTAAATAAAGAGCAAATAAAGAGTAAATAAAGAGTAAATAAAGAGTAAATAAAGAGTAAATAAAGAGTAAATAAAGAGTAAATAAAGAGGAAAGTGAGGTATATATATAAGAGGAAATAGAGCTTTTACTTTGATAGACAACTTAACACACACACACACACACACACACACACACACACACACACACACACACACACACACACACACACACACACACACACACACACACACACACACACACACACACACATGAAACAAAAGCCAAAATAAAAGAGAAAGTAGTAGTAGTCAAAGCGGTTATCAAATGGATTCAACAGCTTTCAAGCCGTCTCATCTCTTATGCGTGTGGAAAATCAGAGAATGTGTTGGATATGAAGTGATACGTGTGTGTGTGTGTGTGTGTGTGGTGTGTGTTGGTGTGTGTGGTGTGTGTGTGTGTGTGTGTGTGTGTGTGTGTGTGTGTGTGGTGTGTGTGTGTGGTTGTGTTGTGTGTTGTGTGTGTGTGTGTGTGTGTGCTCTATAATAAAAGCTACTCTCAGGAAGAATCAGAACTAGTATAAAGATTAATATTTTCTCTATATTAATAGTACTTGTGTTTTATCATTTTTTAGAGACAATAAGTGACATCATTTTACTTGTTGCCGAGAATAAACTATTGTGAGTGAGTGAGAGAGAGAAAGAGAGAGAGAGAGAGAGAGAGAGAGAGAGAGAGAGAGAGAGAGAGTGGTATAACAGAGAAAGAGAAGGTTAAACCACCCCTCCCCCTGATAGAAGCAATGTCAGTATGCCTCAAGGGGGAAGCAAAACACCTGCCCCCCCACACCCACACCCACACCCACACCCCCACCCACACCCACACCTGCGCCTAAACCACGCCCACACCGCGCCCACCCCTCCTCCTCCCACATCGGCGGCAGGATGAATAATGCCGGGCGGGACGTAGCAGGCGGGCGGGCGGCATATTCCCGTTCTCTTTGCCAGTGTGTGGTTTCCCAGTGAAGACGCTTGGCTGTAGCTCCGAAACTAACCATAGGATTTTCTCGATAATACGCTCATTGTCATTCCCATACAAAGTTACCATTGGCTCCCCTGCGAACCTAGCCTAACCTAACCTAGCCTAATGTACCCTAACCTGACGTGTTCAAGAGTAAAAGCGACATACTGTTCCAGAAAACGAGAATATGCGAGCCGGACAGCTGCCTGAAATATGAAAAAATGGCAAAACTGAAATCTGAAATCTGTCCATGGGGGAGGGAGGGAGGGAGGGAGGGAGGGCGCCTTGTCCCTAGTACCCCCACCCCTTCCTTCCTTTGCTGGGTCCTCACGCCTCAGGGACCATAGTAGGGAGCCTTAAACTTACTGTGGGGGGGAGGGGAGAAGGGAGAAGTAAAAGGGGGAGACAGGGGAAGAGAAGCGGGGGAGTTAGAGAGGATGGGGGAGATAAGGAAAAGGAGGGGGAGGTAGGGGAAGAGGGGGGATAGGGAAATGGGAGGGGGAGATAGGGGAAGAGGGGGGGAGATAGGGATGAGGGGGGGGGAGATAGGGGATGAGGGGGGGAGATAGGGGATGAGCGGGGGGAGATAGGGAATGGGAGGGGGAGATAGAGGAAGAGGGGGTAGATAGGGGATGAGGGGGGGGAGATAGGAAAAATAATAATAATAATAATAATAATGTTAATATCACCCGGAGGCATATACAGGAAAAAAAGCAACAACAACAAGGGGGGATGGGGTGATAAGACATGTGAGGTGATTTTAAATATAGTTCATCCTATTGTCTTTATATTGAGGCTGCTGTGGTGCGGCTTGCAATGCACCTCTGTCATTACGTGGGTTACTCAAAGGTCGGGTGAAATACAGACAACCAAAGTAAAGAGGACCATTTTCCTCTTTTACATAAGAACATAAGAACATAAGAAAGTAAGGAAGCTACAAGAGGCCGTGAGACCTACACGAGGTAGTTCCTGTATTATAAGGGACCGGCCAAGAAAACAACCCACTTATTGCTAATCTCTATAAAGAAGTATGTACACTATAGATATTAGGTAAAGGCAAAGAGTAGAGCATACGCTATACTGCGCGTGGCCTCGGTGCTCATCACCGTCGCATTAGCCTTTGAGCCTCTGGTAGGTGAGGACCCGTTACCCCGGGACACAGGGGTAGTGTGGTAGGAGGTAGGATTATTGGATCACAGTCTGACGTAAACATATTGTAGGGAGACTTAGGTAAAACTTAACGAGTGGGCAGTCAGATGGCAGATGGAATTTAATATTGATAAATGTAGCGTTATGAATGTTGGTAGAAAAAACCCTGGGTAATAGATA
Source organism: Chionoecetes opilio (assembly GCA_016584305.1). Lineage (NCBI taxonomy): Eukaryota > Metazoa > Arthropoda > Malacostraca > Decapoda > Majidae > Chionoecetes > Chionoecetes opilio. The sequence goes on along the minus strand of JACEEZ010017582.1, from coordinate 31,900 downwards.
CACCATAAGCAATGTATCGCTGAAAGATCAGAAGGTGAAAAAGATCTTGGAGTGAGGGTGAGCCCAGACCTCCGACCTAGGAAACAATGTATTGAGGCCAGAAATAGAGCTAATAGAGTATTAGGATTCATTACCAGAAGTGTTAAAAGTAGAAGTGCGGAAGTTATTCTAAAGCTTTATCTGGCTCTAGTCAGGCCTCACCTAGACTATGCAGTTCAGTTTTGGTCTCCATATTACAGGATGGATATAGTGTTGTTAGAAAAAGTGCAGAGAAGGATGATCAAAATGATACAAGGGATGCGTAACTTTAGTTATGAGAGGAGATTGAAGTTATTAAAATTACACTCACTCGAGAGACGCAGAGTAAGGGGCGATCTGATAGAAGTTTTTAAGTGGATAAAGGGATTTAATAAAGGAGAGGTAGGAAAAGTTCTTACGGCTTTTAACCAGGGTAGAACAAGAAGTAACGGATTCAAGCTGGAAAAGCGTAGATTTAGAAAGGAAATAGGGAAAAACTGGTTCACAAATAGGGTGGTGAATGAATGGAATGGTCTCAGTAGACAGGTAGTTAGTGCTGAGTCATTGGGGAGCTTTAAAGGGGAGCTGGATAGGTTCATGGATGGGGATGAAAGGTGGATGTAGGTAGTGTTAGGTGACAGGAACTACCACGTGTAGGCCTCGCGGCCTCTTGTAGCTTCCTTATTTTCTTATGTTCTTATGTGTGACATCCGGGTTACCACAGTTACCTTCCCCAGGTTTCCCCAGGTACCCATTTTTCGACCATCCCCGAAAGGAATGAAGAATAGCTGTTCGGGCTGGCCGCCGACTTGCCCTGGCCCGGATTCGGAAGAAAAATTTAAATAAAAATAAAAATACATAGAATCCCTTAACCCCTTGGGCCCATAACGTAATTTCCATTGTAAGTGACTACCATTAGACAATTTTAATAAGTATAAGCAATATTTTATAGATATGACCTGTTTAGTAACCTTGTCCACTAGCTAATTTGGTATACAGAGTTAATTTTTCGTAATTTTATGGCTAACAACAACAGACGATTTTATGTAGCAAAGGAAAGATCTAGGCGTGAAGGGGTTAAAGTCTCGCCGATGTTACCTTTACCCTTCCCGTCCCTTCCCCTTCCCATCACCCCTGTACAGTAGGAAAGAGCAGCATCCACCCCCTGTATTACTATCCTAGTCCCTCCTCCTTCCTTTCACTTCCCTTCCCTTCCTTCCCTTCATCTCTGCACAGTAGGTAAGAGCCCTATCCACCCTAGTATCTATCTTAGTCCCTTTCCTTACCTCCCCTTCCCTACCCTTCCCTTACCTACCCTACCCTTCCCTTTTCCCCTCCTTCCCTTCCCTTCCCTTCCCTTCCCGTCCCTCTCCTTCCCTTCCCTTCCCTTCCCGTCCCGTCCCTTCCCTTCCCTTCATCCCTGTCCAGTAGGTAAGGGCAGCATCCACCCTTGTACAAAGTCATATCTACCTACCTATCCTATCCTAGTACCTATTCTAGTCTCTTCTCTCCCTTCCCTTCCCTCCCCTTCCTTTCCCTATCATCCCTGTCCAGTAGGTAAGGGTAGGTATCCTAGTTCCTACCCTAGTCCCTCCTCTGCCTTCCCTGAGCCGCGACAGGTGAGTTGTGACACCTGGCGGGCACAGACACCTGTTGGCTGATTTATTGAAGAGACGCTACAGTCCGATGGAACAGAGTTTTTGTGCTAAACGGGGCGGGGCAGGGGAGTGGCTGGGGAGTGGCAGGGGAGTGGCTGAGGAGTGGCTGTGACTGGGGAGTGGCTGGGGAGTGGCTGGGGAGTGGCAGGGGAAGTGGCTGGGGAGTGGCTGGGGAGTGGCTGGGGAGTGGGGGAGTGGCTGGGGAGTGGCTGGGGAGTGGCAGGGGAGTGGGGGGAGTGGCTGGGGAGTGGGCAGGGGAGTGGCTGGGGAGTGGCAGGGGAGTGGCTGGGGAGTGGCTGGGGAGTGTGCAGGGGAGTGGCAGGGGAGTGGCTGGGGCGGGGCAGGGGAGTGGCGGGGAGTGGCAGGGGAGTGGCTGGGGAGTGGCTGGGGAGTGGCTGGGGAGTGGGGGAGTGGCTGGGGAGTGGCAGGGGAGTGGCGGGAGTGGCTGGGGAGTGGGGGAGTGGCTGGGGAGTGGGGAGTGGCAGGGGAGTGGCAGGGGAGTGGCTGGGGAGTGGCTGGGGAGTGGGGGAGTGGCTGGGGAGTGCAGGGGAGTGGCTGGGGCGGGGCAGGGGAGTGGCTGGGGAGTGGCAGGGGAGTGGCTGGGGAGTGGCTGGGGAATGGGGGAGTGGCTGGGGAGTGGGGAGTGGCTGGGGAGTGGGGGAGTGGCTGGGGAGTGGCTGGGGAGTGGGGGAGTGGGGAAGGCTGGGGAGTGGGGAGTGGCTGGGGAGTGGGGGAGTGGGGGAGTGGCTGAGGAGTGGCTGGGGAGTGGGGGAGTGGCAGGGAGTGGCTGGGGAGTGGCAGGGAGTGGCTGGGGAGTGGGGGAGTGGCTGGGGAGTGGGGGGCAGGCTGGGGAGTGGCTGGGGAGTGGGGGGTGGCTGGAGTGGGGAGTGGCTGGGGAGTGGCTGGGGATGGTGGGGGAATGGCTGGGGAGTGGGGGAGTGGCTGGGGAGTGGGGGAGTGGCGGGGAGTGACTGGGGAGGTGGGGAGTGGCAGGGGAGTGGCTGGGGAGTGGGGGAGGGGACAGGGGAGTGGCTGGGGAGTGGCTGGGGAGTGGGGGAGTGGCAGGGGAGTGGCTGGGGAGTGGCAGGGGAGTGGCTGGGGAGTGGGGGAGTGGCTGGGGTGGGGAGTGGTGGGGAGTGGCTGGGGATGGCAGGGTGGCTGGGGAGTGGCAGGAGAGGGCTGGGAGTGGTGGGGAGTGGCTGGGGGGGGGTGGCTGGGGAGTGGCAGGGGAGGGCTGGGGAGTGGGGGAGTGGCTGGGGAGTGGGGGAGTGGCTGGGGAGTGGCAGGGGAGTGGCTGGGGAGTGGCAGGGGAGTGGCAGGGGAGTGGCAGGGAGTGGCTGGGGAGTGGCTGGGGAGTGGCTGGGGAGTGGTTTGGGGGGTGGCTGGGAAGTGGCAGGGGAGTGGCAGGGGAGTGGCTGGGGAGTGGCTGGGGAGTGGCAGGGGAGTGGCTGGGAGGTAGGGAGTGGCAGGGAGTGGCTGGGGAGTGGCAGGGGAGTGGCTGGGGAGTGGCTGGGGAGTGGCTGGGGAGTGGGTGGAGAGTGGGAGAAAGAGTGGGGTAGCAGGGTTGGGAGTGGGATTGAGGAGTAAGGAGTGGGATACAGGAGTGGGGAATGAGATAGAAGGGAGGGGAGTGGGATAGCAGAGTGGGATAGAGAGGTGAGTGGGATAGAGGGATGAGGAGTGGGATAGCACTAGTGGGGAGTGGGATAGAGGAACAGGGTGTGGGTCAGCAGGGTAGGGAGTGGACAACTAGGAGGGGAGTGGGATTTAGGAGTGGGGAGTGGGACAGAGGAGTGGGGAGTGGGATAGCATAGTGGGGAGGGAGATAGCAGAGTGGGGAGTGGGATAGCGGGACAGCGGAGTGGGAAGTGGGATAGAAGAGTGGGGAGTGGGATAGAGGGGTGAGGAGTGGGATAGCTAAGTGGGGAGTGGGATAGCGGAGTGGGAAGTGGGATAGAAGAGTGGGGAGTGGGATAGAGGGGTGAGGAGTGGGATAGCTAAGTGGGGAGTTGGATAGAGGAAAAAAAGTGGGACAGAGATAAAGGTAAAGTGGGACAGAGATAAAATAAAAATTAATTCCAACTAAACGTTAACAGGACGGTAAATTACAGCATAAAAATAAATAACACAATAACACAGCATAATAATAAGCATAATAAAACTCTTAAATAAAACCTTTACAACATTTCACTCTCATTCCATCACACTAACTCCTTATTACATCATACTCACTTCCCACTCATTCCCTCTCATCACACTCCCACTCTCACTACTCCCTCTCCCATCACACTCTCACTACTCCCTCTCTCATCCCACTCTCACTACTCCCTTCAATCCCACTCCCTAATACTCCCTTTCTCATCAAACTCCCACTTTACTAATCCCTCTCCCTTTACACTCCCCACTCACTCACTCTCCCATCACACTCTCACTACTCCCTCTCCCATCCCACTCTCACTACTCCCTTCAATCCCACTCCCTAATACTCCCTTTCTCATCCCACTCCGCACTCTCACTAATCCCTCTCCCTTTACACTCCCCACTCACTCTCACATCCTCCCCACTCACACTACTCCCTCTCCCACCCCACTCCCCCTCTCACTTCCTCTTTCATACCAGCAGCAGCAACACAGTATTTCGCAAACCAGCAAACACACACACCCACACACACACACACACACACACACACACACACACACACACGCACACACACAGGAGGAGGGT
>JACEEZ010017582.1:17500-22500 GCA_016584305.1 Chionoecetes opilio | reverse complement strand
TTTACCCATAGACAATGAAAGGATGTGTTTGCTAGTACGTATGTATGTATGTTTGTATGTTTGTATGTACTGAAAGAAGAAAAAAGTTAAAAACACACCCATAAAAAGAAAAAAGAAAGGATAGCATATGTAGGGGTGTTGTTACTCCTTCGTCTGTAAGGGGTGAAGGGGAAGGGGGAAGAGAGGGAGGGGGGAAGGGACGGGGTGTTGGGGGAAGGGAGGGTGTTGGGAGAAAAGAAGGGGTGTTAGGGGAGGTGAGGGGAAGTTGGGGGAAGGGAAGGGGGTGTTGGAGGAAGGGTAGGTAGGAAGGGGAAGGAAAGGGGTGTTGGGGGGACGGAGGGGAGGTGGGGGGACGGAAGGGAGGTTGGGGGATGTTGGGGGAAGGGGTGTTGGGGGAAGGGGTGTTGGGGAAGGAGGGGGGGTGTTGAAGGAAGAGATAAGATAAGATTTTCATCCTATCTAGACACTTTGCAAGTACCAACTACAAGGTTATGGACTATACAAAGCGCCGCCACGTCAGCACGAACTAGGCGGACTCGAACCGCTGACCGAATGCACAGGGACGCTGCACATTGCGAGCACACGTCTCAACCAACCTTGCCACCCTGACGGGCTTGAAGGAAGAGAGGGGGTGTTGAAGAAGGGAGGGGGGTTTTGGGGAAGGGAGGGGATGTTGGGGGAAGGGAGGGAGTGTTGGGGGAAGGGAAGGGAGGTTGGAGGGACGGAGGGGAGGTTTGGGGAGGTTGGGGGAAGGGAGTGGGTGTTGGGGGTAAGAAAGGGGGTGAAGGGGTAAGGGAGAGGAGGTTGGGGGAAGGAAGGGGGAAAGGGAGGGGAGGTTGGGTGTAAGGGAGAGGGTGTTGAGGGAAGGGAGGGGGTGTTGAGGGAAGGGAGGGGGTGTTGAGGGAAGGGAGGGGGTGTTGAGGGAAGGGGAAGGGAGGGGGTGTTGAGGGAAGGGGAAGGGAGGGTGTTGAGGGAAGGGGAAGGGAGGGGGTGTTGAGGGAAGGGGAAGGGAGGGGGTGTTGAGGGGAGGGGAAGGGAGGGTGTTGGGGGAGGGAGGGGTGTTGAAGGGAGGGGTGATTGCGTGACAGTGTGTGTAGGAGTTAAAAGGACGTTTTTGTTATTCCTAAGTAAGTGGATAGAGACGAGATGAGATTGTTGGATAGGGGAGAGAGAGAGAGAGAGAGAGAGAGAGAGAGAGAGAGAGAGAGAGAGAGAGAGAGAGAGAGAGAGAGAGAGAGAGAGAGAGAGAGAGAGAGATTACACTACTCTGAAACTAGTCTTATTTTTCTTCTATCTTGCTATATATTTTTATCAGAACGCACGTCTATTTACTAATGGCATTGCACTCACGGCTGTCTGTTTGTATGTCATATAAAAAAAAAGAGTAATATTTTGTCAATCGTATCAAACTAGATTAAAAATGAAATGTGAAGAAACTGATAGCTTCTATGTCTGTCTGTCTGTCTGTCTGTCTGTCTGTCTGTCTGTCTCTCACTTTTTCTGTCTGTTTGCCTGTCTCACTTTTTCTGTCTGTCTGTCTGTCTGTCTGTCTGTCTGTCTGTCTGTCTGTCTCACTTTTTCTGTCTGTTTGCCTGTCTCACTTTTTCTGTCTGTCTGTCTGTCTGTGTCTGTCTGTCTGTCTGTCTGTGTCTGTCTGTCTGTCTGTCTGTCTCTCACTTTTTCTGTCTGTTTGCCTGTCTCACTTTTTCTGTCTGTCTGTCTGTCTGTCTGTCTGTCTGTCTGTATGTCTGTCTGTTTGTCTGTCTCTTTTTCTGTCTGTCTGTCTATCTCTCCCTTTTTCTGTCTGTCAGTCTGTCTCTCACTTTTTCTGTCTGTCTGTCTCACTTGTTATGTCTGTCTGTCTGTCTGTCTGTCTGTCTGTCTGTCTCTCCCTTTTTCTGTCTGTCTGTCTGTCTCTCACTTTTTCTGTCTGACTGTCTGTCTGTCTGTCTGTCTGTCTGTCTCTTTTATGTCTGCCTCTCTCTCTCATCTCTCTCTCTCTCTCTCTCTCTCCTCTCTCATCTCTCTCTCTCTCTCTCTCTCTCTCTCTCCTCTCTCTCTCTCTTCTCTCTCTCTCTCCCTCAAATGGAAATGTATATCTCTATCTACATTTTTTTTCATTAAAGAGATGTGAAATCATTTTTTTTTTGCGTGTGTCATGGAATAAAAAGAGTGACGGATTTTTTGTGTTCCCTCCGAGTGTTCGTATTGTTATTGACTTTGTTTTATTTATTTATAGTCCCTCTGCCTTTTTGTTAGTGCTGGAGCCTTTATTGTTTTTGTTTTAACTCTTTCATGCTTAATTTTCAGTTTGTCTTTTATTTGTATCTGTATTTGTATATATGTAGGTATGTGATATTCCAGATGCTTCCTTACACAGGTTACGAAAAGCCTGTGTGTGTGTGTGTGTGGGTGGGTGTACGTGTGTGTGTGTGTGTGTGTGGTGTGTGTGTGTGTGGTGCGTGTGTGCGTGTGTGTGTGTGTGTACGTGTGTGTGTGTGTGTGTGTGTGTGTGTGTGTGTGTGTGTGTGTGTGTGTGTGTGTGTGTGTGTGTGTGTGTGTGTGTGTGTGTGTGTGTTTCGCCTTTTGTTGCCTGGCCTTTCATTCTTACTTACCAGAGTTTGCTCTTCTTAAGTCCTTTGCACACACACACACACACACACACACACACACACACACACACACACACACACACACACGCTGTCACTCAGGTGTTTTATCTCACCTGTCCGCTACCTGATCCTCCAAACCTCTCCTCAGTCACGTCTTCCTCCTCCTCCTCCTCCTCCACTTCGTCCATCTTAGTGGCTGTATTTACCTTGTTTGCAGCCAATTACTCTCTCTCTCTTTTACCCCTCCCCCTCCTCTCGCTCTCTCTCTTCTCCCTCTCCTATCTCCTTCTCTCTTTTTCTCTCTCTCTCGTAATTGGGGGTGGGCGAGAGGGGGGGAGAGTGGTGCGTGTTGGGGTGTGCCTGTGTGTGAGGTGTGGTATTTGTATAGGTGTGTGTGTTTGTGTGTGTGTGTGTGGTGTGTGTGTGGTGTGTGTGTGTGGTGTTGTGTGTGGGTGCATGTTTTGGTGTGTGTGTGTGTGTGACTGGGGTGGGGTAGGGGGGAGGAAAGTGTAAGGTTTTTGGGGTGTGGTGTGTGTGTGGGGTTGTGTGTGTGGGGGTTGTGTGTGTGTGGGGTGTGTGTGGGTGTTGTGTGTATTGTTTGTGTGTATGTGTGTGCGTAAATGTGTTTTGTGTGTGTGGGGGGGTGGGGTGGTGTGTGTGTGTGTGTGTGGGGGGTTGGTGTGTGTGTGTGTGTGTGTTTGTGTGTGTGTGTGTGTTTGTGTGTGTGTGTTGGTGTGGTGTGTGTGGGGGTGTTGTGGTGTGTGTGTGTGGGGGTGTGTGTGGACGAAATTTTAATGTAAAGGGAAAGGGGTTTAAATCAACTAGTTTGTACAGTGTATATTTGCATCATTTTACACATCATATATTTTTATGCAACCCCCGTAAGAAAAAGGGGTTTTTTTTTCAATAAAACCCAAAAATTTAAATTTGGCCCCGTAAAAATTACAGAAACGTTTTATGCAACATTTTTTTTAAAACCATTATCATTTTTTTAAAAATTTTTTTAAAAAGTTTGTTTTATTTCCACCCATATTTTTTCTTTAAATTTTTCCCCATTGCCCATTTTTTTTTTTTCTAGAAAAATTTTGTTTATTTTCCATCATGTTTTTTTTTGAGGTTTTGTTTTATTGAGTTTTATTGAGTTCGTAGGTTTTTTATTGGGGTTCCCTTGAAAAATACTGGGGTTTAGTAAAGCATTTCCCATCTATCATTTACTATCCATCTATTTTTTTTATGTGTCTGTGAGGTTTATCAGGCTGTGTATTTGAATATTAGGTACGTGTATGTGTCCTTAAAAGGTTAATAAATATATAGAGATCGTCATATGAACTGAATGTCGTATGTGTGTTTGTGTGTGTGTGTGTGTGGGCAGGGGGCAGGGGGGGGAACAGGAGGGCCGCGGCCGCTTTTCCCCCCGGGGGAGCGGGTTGGGGGGTTCCCCCCGTGGGGCGGTGCAAAACAGAGGCCCCATGTCGTTCCCAAAGGGTCCCTCCTTTACAAACATTTCGCCGGGCACTATAGTTTTAAAACCCCAAAAATTTACAATGGCAAGTTTGATAATGCAAAATTATGTAGAATAATTACGCTTAATTTTTGAGTTACTAAATTTTTTTTCAAAATGAATGATATTTTCTGTTTTTTAGTATCTTGTTCCTTAATAACCTTAATTTGTTTTATTATAATCTATTAGTAATGTAATGTCAATTTTATTTATTGGGGGTTTGTCCTTTTTTTAAATTTGGGGTTTTTTTTTTTTTCTTTTTTTCCTTTTTTTTTTTGTTAACCCCCTTTCCTTTTTTTTTTTGTTATGAAAATTCCCGGGGGCAACCCTTTTAGATATATTTTGGGGATGTTGTGCGTGTTACCAGATTTGTCATTGGGAACTTTTTACTTTCCTTTTTTGTAAAATTTAAAATATTGTGCTTAAGAAATTTAGTTTTGGGCCCAAAAATTCAATGTATTTTTGCTAAAATTTATGTGCCCTAAAGGGGGTGGTCAATAAAAAAATCTACTATCTATCTATCTCGGTGTGTGTGTGTGTGTGTGTGTTTGTTTTGTTTGTGTGGGTTTGTGTGTTTTTGTGTGGTGTTGTGTGTGTTGTGTGTGGTGTGTGCGTGTTTGTGTGTGGTGTGTTGGTTGTATACTAACTCCAAAAGTTCAGAGGGGGTAATATGTAAACGTTAATGTACGGTTTTGGTATTAAGGGAAGTGTTTGGTGGGTAAAAGTGCGTGAGTGCAGTGTGTTTGACATTTAAATTTAATGTGCGTGTATAGAGGGTGTACGAACATGTGGGTGGTTTTGTGTGTGTGTGTGGGTTTTGTGTGTGTGTGTGTTGGGATGTGTGTGTGTGTTTTGTGTGTGTACTTACATGTGTGGTGTGTGTATGT
>JACEEZ010017582.1:0-15000 GCA_016584305.1 Chionoecetes opilio | reverse complement strand
TAGGTAGGGGGGTGGGTGGTGGTGTGGTGGTGGTGGTGGTATGGGGAGTGGTTTTTTGGTGGGTGGTGGTGGTGGTTAGTGGTGATATTTTGGGGGGTATGGGGGTAGTGGTGGTAGGTGGTGGTGGTGGTGGTGGTGGTNCTCTCATTCTCTCTCTCTCTCTTCACTTCTCCTCTCTCTCTCTCTCTCTCTCTCTCTCTCTCTCTCTCTCTCTCTCTCTCTCTCCTTCTCCTCTCTCTCTCTCTCTTAAGAGGAGAGAGAGAAGACGGTCGACGCCGCCACGGTAATTTATTTAGTTAACCTTAATTTTTGTATGGTACTATTGTATGTATCAAAAAACGAAATATGTCAATGGAAAGCTAATAAAATTCTGTTTGTATTGATATCTGCATCTTATAAGCTGTCCCACAAAGATATACATGACGACGAGTTTTAAGTGAATGTTAAGTTCATCATATTTCTTCAGTCTCATAATGACCTTTATTTAATGTGTTTTACTATGTTTTATGTGATAATCTTATAGAACAAACATTTCCGAAGATAACAGTAGTATCCTTTATACATGTAAAAACATGATATACTTTGGGGTAATGCCTTGAGAACTTCCCGGGTCTTGGGTGAACGAGGAGACCTTGGCGCCAAGATGGCGCCCACAAATCGAGTTGTCGCTACTCTATATAATATAGGTACTCTAGTCACACTACAGGCGGCGAATTTTGGTGAGGAAGCCGTAAGAAGCCGGCTTCTTGCCGGTTTTCTCTCTCGCTTGCGTGCCTCGCCAGAACGGCTGACAGTTGCCAGCTTCTTGTCGGGGCCCGTCGGCGCACAGTTTCGAACGCGATTGATAGATGATAAGCCAAAAAAAAATGCACACAATGACGATTGATTGAACTGATTAATCTCCAAAAAATACTGAATAATGCAAGCACAATACGAATTTCCCATCGTGCCAACCTATATCACAACCCAGTCTTCTCATCATAATCCAGGACAATAAACGAATTTTATTTCCATTTTTGCCACAAAATACCACCCACTGTTCTATCGTAGATAAACACTAATAGTGGGCCAAAGTCATTTGGGGCCGCTGCATTTAACAGGTCGCCCAGCGGACAATATTAATTACAATTTATATCACTACTGATGTAGTATTGTGCCCTACAAGACGCAAATAGATGTATATTAGTACAAACACTACATGCAGTGGTTCACAGGAGTTCCCACCGGGGCCCCTTGGGATTTTAAATTTGGGGGGGGGTGTGCAATCTGCCCAAAATTCCTCTATATCATTACTGTGCACGGTGTTGTGCCTTTTCAATACCCTAAGACGCAAATATATGTAGTATTAAGTTAAAGAATGAACTGAAGTGGTATTGATGGATGTATTATTTTTTTATTACACCTTTTGTTCCTTTTGTATTTCATACAGAAGCCCCGTCATTCCAATAAATTGTCTCCAATCTCAATACCCTCTCCCCCCCCCACGCACATTTTGTTTTGGCTGAAGTCAAAATGGGTGCTGGTGATGGGTAATGGGTGGGGGTGATGGGTAATGGGTGAGACAGTTTTAAACGTCTAAGGTGTGAAGTGAGAGGTGTGATGTGATTGTTCCTTGTTCGCTGGCATTTCTGCTGTATAAGCAAGTCTTTCCTTTCTCTTCACTTGTTCCTTCATCTCCTCTTCTCTCTTCTATTCCTCGCTTTCTCTCTCTTTCATCCTCCTCCCTATTCCTCTTCTAGTGGACGGGGCCCTCAGCTGAGGTCAGCAATTCTGCAGGTGGCTCTTGCTCTCCCTCGTGGCTGATAAGGATAATGTAGTATCAGCGAAACCATCGGCGCCTCTCGCTTTCCACTACCATCCTTAACGGTTCTTCCACTTCCCTTATTCCATTTCCTAGTAAAAATTTTACTTAGCGGGGAATGGGGAAGGAGAGAAGGATGAATTAGGTCAGACTAATTAATCCTTCTCTCCTTCCCCATTCCCGCTCCTCCGTCCTCCGAACCCTCACACCTGTGAAAGTAGCATATGTAGATATGAATTACGGTTAATGCCTATTTACCGGTATATCCAGGAAGATAGGTGTACAATTCAATGTAGGGGGGACTATGTTAAGATCAACATGGCTACTGTGGTCGGGATTAATATTTAATCATGATTTTTTTTTTTTATCACACTTTAGAGTTTAATTTTAATCATAAGATTTGACATCTTATATCAAGATTATTAACTGGTGTGCCTCCATAATATTGGCGGTGCTTAGGGGGCTTCATTAATTCAATTTCTACTTTATCAATTATGTTATTATATGTGATTTTTAAGCCTGTATTTTGGGTCATAAACATGTGATTTCAATATAGCTTATTACTCTGCAGAATATTATAATCGTCAGTTACGTTCATTTTGTTATATCGAAAATAATTTTGAACCCTAAATGGAGGCAATGGTTTTGTGAATCACAATCGAAAAGCAGGCTATCCATAAGCATGCAATTTTTTTTATGCCAGATAGCATATAGTTGTATTTTTAAATAATGAAAAATGCTACATAGGGTACATAGGTTAAAGTTGTTTTATCAATCAATCAATCATTGGGGGCATACGCCGGGGGGTGCGACTAGAAAGGATTTGGAAACCCAACTGAAATGTTTTACGGGCTGTAAGCAAGTAGGAACCAATGGGAATAACTTATTTATCGATTTTGACAAGATCCTTCATTTGCAAAATCCAAAGATGCCGCGTCAAAACCATTCGGGAGACACGGTTATTCATTGCACACGTATCTAATTATTGTATTGGGCTCAAGTGACCCTAAATCAACCAAAAAAAAATTTTATTATATACTCCACTCCAGGTTAAGTAGTTGGGCTGCTGGAATCATCCAGGTCATTATTATAACTAGTACGTTTTAATGAGATAATTATTTCCATGTAGTGGCACAAGCCCTACTCAGTCTACAGCTTCACTGTATAAGTTTTTTTTCTCAATGTATCATATATTCTTATTTTCGTGTAGTGAGAAGAACTATGGAGCAAGGAAAGTAAAGACAGTATGGGAAGAAGAGTTGTTTATTTCAAGTGGAAGTTGTGTTGCGGAAAATCGCGTGCGTTTTAGGTACTAGGGGTTTTATAACTGGTCAACGATACTTGACCATGGGTATTAATGGGGAAGAGTTCAACTTGAATGGATACTTAATTAGTTTACGGACTCACTATCGGCAGTGTAGTGTGACCACGTTCACTACGGAGAGTTATGAACAAGGGTGCGATTACTGAAGGGGAAAGGATAATATAGGTTTAAGTTATGGGATTTGCTGCCATACCAGTAACCGGCGAGTAAGGTCGCTATGATACTCCGGGGCACGTTCGATTAACTATTAATATTAGATTGATCTTTGTCAGTCTGATGGTACTGGGAATTATACCGAGTAAGAGCGGAAACTCTTTGGAACGTGTGGCGAATATTTCATAATACAGAATAATCACCTGGGTTTTTATACTAACACACGAATTATATTGAAAACATTATCCGTATTTTATTCGCCATGAAAACATATTAGCTGATTGGAGACTCGTAGAACACATTACATAAAACTTAATCATGGACACGGGCAAGATACATTGAGTCATAATTTACCTTATAGAATCAATCTCTAGATACTTACCATCTTGATTATCTACCATCGGACTGAGCAATAAGGTATACCTTGAATCATATTATTAGATATAGGAAAAGAGAAGTGGAAATAAGGGACGTTGGATGTGTGGATAAACAATGACCATGTGTTCTTGAGAGGAAGGCGTGGGAACGGCCTCCCGCTGAAGCTCTCCCTAGGTGGAGGACGGATGGGAGAGACCTTGTTAATGATACTTATCAGGATGGGTGCACCTCCGTACGAACGTACACTAAACATAGATACCCATATTGAAAATATAGATAACAAACTGATAACAGGAAAGGGGGGGGGGGAACGAACGCGAATTTGTACATCTTACCTAGGTGGAGCACGGAATGGAGACTGAGGCTCACGAAGTTATGGCTGTCTCGCCCAAAAGGGGAATTGTTGAAATGGTCCCACCGTGACCACAAATGAAAAGCCTATAATCGAAATAACTATTTTAAGTATATGTAACTTGGTATCTAAGACACTGAGGCATAATATATAAACCGAGTATTTACTTTGACACTTGCGAGAATTTATATATGCGTAGCTCTAATCCCGAGAAGGCGGGTGATATGTGTCACACACACAAAGTCTCGAACGCCATTTTCAAGAGCGAAAGGGTATGGAAGCTGTGAACCTAGAAATTTGCGTGAGTTGTGATTGTTTGACACGTGTATCTTTAATAACACGCTCACATGTATAACCATAACCGATAACGCAGGGGATTATTGAAAGCCATTAGATTCTGTAGAGCGAGCTTTCTTGGTCTGACCAGATAATGGGGAAAGATAAAAAGAACTGACATCATTTAGTTATCCCACTGATCGCAGGAATAATATCCTACGGATTGTGTCTCGCATACGGCATATCGGGGGGGGGGAATGGAAGTACCGATGGACGAAATGCGCGGGTGATAGACAGAAAGAAGATAAAAAAATGCGTTCTGTAGGATGGCCAAACTGAGGACGAAAAGAATGCGGAAAGAAGGAAAATACGATGTCAACATCAGTCTAAACCAGTCATTGTGAAACTAGAAAAGAATGACTTACAAGACATAACTCGGGAAGTTTGTATAATACTAATATCTCCTATACATCATCCCCGAATAATGGGCAGTACACGCGATCCATATTCTCCGGGAAAATTACATTCTAATGTATCAAAGTAAAACTTACGGACCCGGTTTCCGTTTTTAAAAACTGCTCAAGAGAAAGAGGTCATGTGTTATGAGAACTAATTTGAGGAATTAATGGAAATCTTTCTGTTCTTGAATAACGGAGGTCTGTTTGTGTTAGATTACACAGAAAATCAATGCAAGGACAGTAGTCCCACAGTAACCTAGATACCTGGTTATATGAAAGTGACCGCCAACCTTGAATTCAGTCACCAGCATCTCGGTGCAGGATAGATCCCCAGAGGCGCCACGCCAGATACATCTGGTACATGATAAGAGCCTACAAAGTCCTGAAATGTCCGCACACCGCAAGGTTGGGTTGACTGAAGGTGAGAAGCGTATAGTACTACGATCTCAGGAATTAAAAATACTCTCTCCCACTGAACAGGCAATCGCCGTGAAGAATCAGACGCTCCGACTTCTAGACATTGAGAAATCTCCTATGACCAAAATGTCATCTTAGTCTGACAACTACATCACCCTCTGACTGTTGCACTAAGTTACATTGAAAACACTTTTCGGTCTAATCTTCACCTTGGATATGTATGCCTGGTAGTGTGTTGATTGTAACTAGAATTTAAATAATGACCTGATATGATCTCACCGAACAGAGTGAGATCTGTTAATGATAAATTGGTGAGGGAAATGGCCGTATCCCCAATAAACATCTTACCTGGATATATTATCGAACATACTGACCTCAATTTGTCTTTGAATCCTGGCAAAAATGTCTTTACACTTTTACCACTTTCTATTTGAGTTTCCACAAGAGTCATAACGGGGACGCTACAAACTACCCTAACCAGAGTAGCCGATATAAAACTGTCACGTCTCATAAAATGCAAAAATTCCAAAGTTCATAAATAAATTTCAATTTCAAATGTTCAGAAATAATTCTCCTGATTCTAACATTTTAACTTAATTATAACTAACACTGCACTGAACTCATTGGATAGTCTTTATGGAGGTCTCCGTAGTGCGGGTGGAAGCTGAGAGTGCCGGAAACAGACTGTCGCCGAGCTCTGCTCAGATCGAATCAGAAAAACGTCGGCTGGACGTCCTTGGTCAGCCGGTGGATGGAAAGTATGGCGCGGTATGATTGGCTACCTTAGGCGACGGGACAACGAGAAGTAACCAATTTTCTGTACTGGAAATACTACTCCTAGGATCTTGGAACACCTAACGAGCCGTATCCTTGCTTGAGTATAGGTCTTCATTCTTGGAGGGGCCGTCACCGATGTCACTCAACGCGGCGATGATGTAGATGTCTTTCACGCGATGCAGACATGCTTAGCGTAACTCATGACGACGTTCAGTGGGAAGGCTGGAGAGAGAATCCAGATGTCTCCCGACGCGGCTTCACGTCCTTTCTTGCACATGGTGGTGGTGTCGAGTCGTGTTGATGGCGGCTACAGTATAAAGCGTGCTAAGGCGCTTGCATTGTGATGGTGGCGGCGGAGCTGAGGTGACGTCGCTGCTAGGGCGCCGTCGGCGATGATGAAGAGGTGGCCCTCGGCAGTTGCAGGCCCGAGCGGGCAGTCGAGGCGCGTGGCAGGCTCTAGCGGCGTGGCGAAGGGCGCGCGCCTCTGGGACGGCCCGGTATGCGCTGGATGATAGCTGTAGGCGGCACAGGTTGCGGATCGGCTGTCCCGCGGCTGGCGAGTTGACGGCTAAGAGCGGGCGGCTACGGCTTGCTTTCTTTACCGCTCACAGCTAACATGTGAATGGATTCCATGTGTATGGATTGGTGTTTGGTTTAAGCTGGGAGAGATCTTATAAGCATACTATAAAGATCAGAACTATAGGAAAATTTCTGAAATTGCACTTATCTTGTATGTATTTACCAGCGCAGCTTCTGTGCTGTTATTTTTAGGAAATAAATACCACCGCTTCGTCACAGTGTGTTGTGGAAATTGGGGGTTTTAGGGTCTGGGGTTTTATATAACTGGTCAACGGTTACTTGAATGGGTGCATTAATTGGGGGAATGATTTAACTTGAATGGATATAATGTTAGTCTTTATGATATTCACTATGATTGTAGCGTGACTCACGTGCTCATACGGAGAGTACCTGAACAAGGGGGATTTGATACGTTAAGGGGACAAGGATAATAATTGGTTATATTATGGGATTTGCTGCCACCAGCCACGGCGAGTAGTTCGGCTATGATTACTCCCGGGCACGTTTGATAATATTAAGATGAGTATTGATCTTGGTAGCATGTGATGCGTACGTGGAATTATACCGAGTAAGGCGGAAAACTCTTGACGTGTGGGGAAATTCATTTTCTATACAGAATCAATACACCTCCGGTTTGTATAAAACACAAGATTATATTTGAAACATTACTCCTATTCTATTCGACATATGGAAAAACATTTATGGCTGTCGGAGACCGTTCATTGACATATACATAAACCTAATCTTGGAAACGGGCAATGCTACATTTTGAAGCATAATTCCCCTTATAGACACAATCTTAGAATTACACTTATATACCCATCGGGACTGAGAACTAAGGATATACATGAATATATATATATATAGGATAAGTATAATGTGAGAATAAGAGTTGGAGGTGGAATACACAATGTACATGTGTTCTGAGAGGAAGGCGTGGGGGACGTGCTCCCGCTGACGCCTCTCCATAGGTTGGGAGACGGATGGTATACTCTGTTAATTAATACTTATAAGGCCAGGGTGCACCTCCTCGTACGTTAACGTACACTAAACATAGATACCCAATTTGAAAATATAGATAAACAATAATGATAACAAGGAAATAGGGCTTGGGGGTGGTGAACAGAAGCGGAATTGTTACATCTTACCTAGGTGGAGGACGGTATGGAGACTGAGCGTATCACGAAGTTATGGCTGCTGCTTAGCCCCAAAGGGTATATTGTTCGATGGTCCCACCGTGACCACAATGAAAAGCGTATAATCCGAACATAACTATAATAGTATATTGAAAACTTGGTCATAAAGAACAATTGTGGATTATATATAAACGTTTACGTTGATACTGGAGAATTTAATAAGTATGCTTAGTCTAATCCCCGAGAAGGGGGTGAAGTTGTCACGACAAATGCGAACGCATTTTTCACGAGCGATAAGGGATGGAAGTGAACCTAGAAATTTTGGTGGGTTTTGATGTTTGCGGTATCTTTAATTAACACGTCCATGTATAACCCATAACCGATGAACGATGGGGATTATTTTTGAAAGCAATTAGGATTATTGGGAGAGTTTTCTTGGTCTGAACAGATAACGGGGGAAAGATAAAAAGAAATGGACATAATTTAGTTATCACTGATAGTCAGAAATAGTATTCATACGGATTGTGTCTCGCATACGGCATCTCGGCGGGGGGGAAAATGGTAAGATCCGAGGAAAGAAATGGAGGGTGATAGAAACGAAGAAGACTAAACAAAAGGCGTCTTAGGATGGCTCAAACTGAGCCGAAAAGATGGCGGGAAAGAAAGAAATACAGATGTAGTCATGTGTGAAAACTGAGAAAAGAGATTACTTACCAAGACATAACCGGGAAATTTTATAATATATAAACTCTATGCTATCATCTCACGAAATAGATGGGATTACACGCGTCTATTCTGGGGAAAATTAAATCTATGGTATCAAAGTAAATACTTACGGGATCAGTTCCGTTTTTTACAAACTGCGTCAAGAATGGAAAGTGTTATTTAGACTAATTAGAGTGAATTTAATGGAAAGTCTTCTGTTCTTTGAAAACGGGGCTCTGTTTTTGTGTAGATTACACGAAAATCCAAGGCAAGGAAGTATCCAGTCAACCTTAACTCGCTGTAATCGAACGTGACCGCAACCGTGACTAGTCCGCATCTCGGTGCAGAGATTATCCCAGAGGCGCACGCCGCTTACCTCTGGTAAATGATAAGAGCCCTACAAGTCCTGAAATGCTCCGTCACACGCAGCGTGGTTGACTGTAAGGTGAGAAGCGTATGTATCTTACTATCTAGACTGTAAATACTCCTCCCACTGAACCAGGCTCGCCGTGAGAATCAGACGGCCTCCGACTTTAGACATGAGAAACGTATCCTGACCCAAAGTGTCTCATCTCCGTCTGAACATACACTCACTCCGATCTCACTAAGTACAATTGAACACTTTTCGCTATATCTACTCTGATATACCTGGTCTGTGTGATTGTAAAATAGAATTAACATACATGAAGACTAACCGAAACACAGAGTGAGTCTGTTAATGAAATTCTCGGTGAGATAGGTATCCAATCACACACCTCTTACCACTGGATAATTACGAAAATACTGACCCTCAATGTTTGCCTTAGAATCCTGTGTCAATGTTTACCTCTTTACACTTGTACTTTATTTGATTTCACAAGAGATAAAACCGGGGTGACGCTTACAAACTTACCATAATCCAAGGAGTAGGTATTAAACTTTCAAAGCTTGCAATATAATAAAAATTTAAACGTTCATAAAATAATAATTTTCAATGTCTCATGTTCAAAATAATTTTCTTCCTCGATTTATAACATTTAACTAATTCATAAACTAACACGCAACTGACACCACTCCTGGATTAGTCTCTAGGAGGTTCTCGTATGGTGGTTGTGAAGCTTGATGAGTGCAGGAAACGCGAGTCGTCGAGTTCCTTAGCATCGACGCAGCAAACGTATCGCTGGGCGTCTTCGTTCAGCGCAGTGGATGGAAAGTATGGCGCTGTATGATGCGCTACCTTAGGCGACGGGACAACCGAGAAGGTAACCATTCTTGTTCTGGATAAAAACTCATCTAGGCTCTGGAAACTAAGAGCGGAATCACCTGCTGAGTCGAGGGTATTTCCTTCTGGAGGGGCGTCCACGAGATCACTCCCGCGGCGAGGAATGTAGATAGTCTTAGCGCTGGGGCTATAGCTGACAAACTCAGAACGAGTCAGCGGGAAAGGCTGAGAGAGATACAAGACTGTCCTTACGCGACGCGTTCACGTCTTCACTTTGCACATGGGCGTCGGTGTCGAGGCGTGCTAGATGCCGGCTACAGGAACACAGAGGCTACGGAGGCTGGCTGTGATGTGGCGGCGGAGCTGAGGTGAAACGTCGCTGATAGGCGCGTGGCGAATGATGATAGAGGGTTGCCGAGTTGTAGGCGAGCGGGCTCGCGGCCGTCCGGTCAGGCTCATAAGGGCCGGGCGAAGGCGACGCCGGAGAAAGCAGGCGGGATGCTTGACAGGCCTCCATTGGACCCAGTTCCTTACAGAGCGCCTTGCAAGAACACGTCGCGGTTGAACACTGAGCACATCTTTCTCATCCCAGCCAAAGGGGGCAATATCTCTATTCGATAGCTCGTGGGCCGAAAACAGTGAGGGGTTGGGACTGTTAACTCCCTTGAGATGGCGGAGTTAGAGAGGTGAGGCTTCGCTAATGTCATGGCTGGTCGGGGCCTGGGGTCTACGGTCTGTGCTTTTAGTTAACATGTTTAATGATGTCAAACCCACCTTACTGACTGCACCATGTCATACCGTGCCGGCTACTTACGCACCGCTTCACATAGGTCATGGGTGCATGTATTGTATTGGTGTTTGGTTTATTAAAGGGCGAGAGAGAGATCTTATAAGCCTACTATAAAGATCAGATTCAAATGTTAACTATATGAAAATTACTGAAATTGAACATCGTGTTATTTATTTCCTCCCCAGGTGCGCATCTGTATGCTTTTTATTTTTATTAGGAAATAATATACCACCGTTAGTCACCAGTCTTTGTTGTCGGGAAAATTGGGGGTTTTAGGTATGGGGTTTTTATAACTGGTCAACGTTACTTGAATGGGTATTAATTGGGGAATGATTTCAACTTGAATGGATATTAATTTAGTCTTCTGACTTCACTATCTGATTGTAGTGTGACCACGTCTCACTACGGAGAGTACTGAACAAGGGGGATATACTTAAGGGGAAAGGATAATAAGGTTTAAGTTATGGGATTTTGCTGCCACCAGCCCCGGCGAGTAGTTCGCTATGATTACTCCCGGGGCACGTTTGATTAATATTAATATTAGATTGATCTTGGTAGTCGTGATTGGTACGTGGAATTATACCGAGTAAGGCGGAACTCTTTGGAAGTGTGGGGAATTATTTTCCTAATACAGAATAATCACCTGGGTTTTTATAATAACACAAGAATTATATTTGAAACATTATCCTATTTATTCGCCATGAAAACATTATTGCTGTTGGAGACCGTAGACACATACATAAACTCTAATCTGGAACGGGCAAGCTACATTTGAGCATAATTTCCCTTATAGAATCAATCTTAGAATTACCACTTATATACCCATCGACTGAGCACTATAGGTATACCTTGAATATATATATATAGGAAAGAGAATGTGAGAATAAGGAGTTGGATGTGTGGATACACAATGACCATGTGTTCTTGAGAGGAAGGCGTGGGACGCTCCCGCTGAAACCTTCCCTAGGTGGAGGACGGATGGAGATCTTGTTAATAATACTTATAAGGATGGGTGCACCTCCTGTACGTTAACGTACACTAAACATAGATACCCATATTGAAAATATAGATAACAATAATGATAACAAGGAAAGGGGGGGGGGAACAGAAGCGGAATTTGTTACATCTTACCTAGGTGGAGGACGGATGGAGACTGAGCGTCTCACGAAGTTATGGCTGTCTCGCCCAAAAGGGAATTGTTTGAATGGTCCCACCGTGACCACAAATGAAAAGCTTATAATCCCGAAATAACTATTTAAGTAATGAAACTTGCGTATATAAGAACATGTGGCTTATAATATAAACCTGTTTTACTTTGATACTGGAGAATTTAATATGCTTAGTCTAATACCCGAGAAGGGGGTGATATGTTGTCACGACAAATGTCCGAACGCATTTTTAAGAGCGAAAGGGTATGGAAGGAACCTAGAAATTTGGTGGGTTTGATGTTTGCGTGTATCTTTAATAACACGTCCATGTATAACCATAACCGATAACGATGGGGATTATTTTGAAAGCCATTAGATTCTGGAGAGTTTCTTGGTCTGACCAGATACTGGGGAAAGATAAAAGAACTGAAAATCATTAGTTATCACTGATCGCAGATAATTATCCTACGGATTGTGTCTCGCATACGCATATCGGGGGGGGATGGAAGACCGAGGAAAGAAATGGCGGGTGTAGAACGAAAGAAGATAAACAAAATGGCGTTAGGATGGCCAAACTGAGACGAAAAGATGGCGGAAAGAAAGAAATACGATGAGTCATGTGAAACTGAGAAAAGAATTACTTACAAGACATAACTCGGGAATTTTATAATAATAATACTCATACTATCATCTCCCGAATAATGGGCATTACAGAAGTTTGGATGTGATCCTGGTGCCAATGTCATAATGTCGTTTACTGTGCTCTACATCTTGGAGTACTTGAATGATCTTCTTTCCCACACTGTTGATTGCACTATCTAGTTCACAATAGTCATCAGATGGAACCAGTTTTAGGAGACCCAAGGTTTTGCTTCTAAATACAACGAGGTTAGCTACGCCAGGAGATGATAGCACAAGGAGATCTTCACCAAAGTGATGTGAAAGTTGTTTCACCAATTATTTTCGTGCCGTCAGTCTGGTACCCCCATTGTCTTCATACAGCTGGAACAACTCTACAGAGTTCCAGATTTGAGAAAGGTCTTGACCAAGTTCGGTAACAAGCGCATTGGAAGCATCGTCATCTTGTCCAGCATGTGATACGCTTGCAGATGCATACTTGACCGATCTTTCGCCTAGGAATTTCGACATGCAATCAACATGGTAACGAGCATCGGCAGCATGCAAGTCACTGAGCGCTCCCAGGACACGTACTCTCACTTCGCTAGCCCAGCCATCATTTCGAGTGTCACATGTTTCAAGAATTAAGTCTTTGAATGATTTTGCACCACTCCCTCGATCAGCGGTCCTGCATAAAACAGCAAGTCTCCAGCGATCGGGGTGCTTTGGATCCTTTTCAATATTACACGGAAAGCCACAGAATATACAATGGTGCAGGAACTCAAAGTTAGATGCACCAGAACGTCGTTGTTTCTTTAATATACTTGCCGACTTCTGTGGTGGGATTCCTTCTCTTTTGAGGTGTCTATTACCTGTTGTTTGTGAAAACAGTCGACACACAATTCTGTGACACTGAATCGTAAGGTCACTGTTAGCGTCAAGTTTTTCTTGTAGCACCACATGTAGGCCATCACCATATTGTTTGCTATACTTGATTATTGTCTTTATTCTTGCACTCCCAGCAGAGTTCAAGTCCTTGGCACCAGGATCACATCCAAACTTCCACTTGAAATAACACTCTTCTTCCTCCATATTTCTTTCACTGAAAATAGAATATTTTTACATAAAAAAAAAAAAACTAGACTTGAACGTATACTTTGTGGTTTCCACTAAAAAAAGGTTTTAACTCTGTATATCAAAGTATTTTTTAAAAATAATGCCTGGATAGTCCAGCAGCCACAGTTAAACCGGGAAGTGGAGTAATAAATTTTTGTTTTTTTTAGGCACTGAGCCCAAAATAATATTAGATAACGTGGTGACATAAAACCTTCCCCCAAAGGGGTTGACGGGGGCCAAATTTTGGTTTATGAAAAATAAAAGGAGTTGTAAAATTTCATAAAAAAAGTTATTCCATTGGGTTCCTAATGTTAAAAATTTTTAAACTTTTTTAGATTGTTTTCTAGACCAGCCCAAAAACTGATATACTATCCGACTGCCGAGACACTATGGTAGCGTAACGCTCATTGGTCAGAGCCCAGAATCTGGGGCGTGTTATCATTGGACGATTCCCAGCTGAAAATGCCGCTCTTGAAACCTCCCCCCCTCCCTCTACCCCCGAGGGGAGACCATCACAGAAACGGTCATTACATATCACACAGGCTTTCACTTAAAATACTTTACTTCCCGGGGTCCTTCCTTCCTTTCCTTCTTTCTTTTCCTTCCTTCCATCCTTCCCTTTTTTCCTTCATCCCTTCCTTCCCTCCCTTTCCTTCCTTTTTTCTTCCCTTTCCTTTTTCCTTCCTTCCTTCCTTCCTCCCTTATTTCCCCCCTTACTTCTTCTTTTTTCTTTTTCCTTTTTTCTTCCTTCCATCCCTGTCTTCCCTTCCCCTTCCTCCCTTCCTTTTTCCTTCCTCCTCCTCTCTTCCTTCCCTTTTTTTCTTCCTTTCCTTCCATCCCTTCCCTTTCCGCCCCTCTCCTTCCTTCTTCCTTTCCTTTCCCTTTTCCTTCCTTTTTTTTTTCCCCTTTTCCTTTCCTTCTCTCCCTCTCCTTCCTTTTTTTCCCTTCCTTTCCTCCTTTTTTCCTTTTTCCCATACAAATTTGTCTCCCTCCTCGAAAAAACCATATTTTTACACACCACACACACCACACCACACACACACAACACACACACACACACACACAACACACGGGGGACGGTTAAAATGTCATTAGTGTATTTCGAGACTTTAAAAATTAAATTATATTCTTAAAAACCCACTGCCAAACAAGGCTACTCCCCCATACTGCACTACTATTATATGCTAGCATTTTTGGGGTATGAAACTATCAAATTTGAATCGATGTATTTTAGAGAGAGAGAGGAGAGAGAGAGTATAAAAATTTTTGGGGTATAAAATTAAGTGAAACAAAGTAAGATTAAAAAAAAGTAAAATCAATTAATCGAAATTTGTGTGTGTGTGGTTTTTTTTTTTTGGTTTTTTGGTCTGTGTATGGTTGTTTGGTGTGGTGTGTGTGTTTGGAGCGTGGCGTTGGGGGAGGGGGGTATGGGGGGGGGGGGATCGAGGGAAGGACTCAGGGGGAGTATGAAGCGATATGATTACTGAACTGATACTGATACATTTTTTTTTGGCCCCCTTGCAAAACGTAATGTAAACTCTTTATCATTAATTTTTATAAGCTCGTCTGTTTAGCCGGGTCTTTTACAGACCTTTTGCGAAAATAGTTCCATTTTGGTCGATAAATAAGGCCCCCGAAATAATATAATATAAATCGCATTACCTTTAAAAAAATACTACCAAAAAATAATTCTTTAAAAATAAAAAAAAAAAGGTTTTTTTTTTTTTTAAAAAAAAAAACAAAAAAAAAGGGAATAAAAAAAAAACCACGT
>JACEEZ010017581.1:0-12505 GCA_016584305.1 Chionoecetes opilio | reverse complement strand
AAATTTTTTAATTTAAAAAAAAGTTTTTTTTTAACAATTTTAAAAAATTAATTTTAAATAAATAATAAAAATTTAAAATAAAAATTTTTTTTTAAAAAAAATTTTAAAAAAAATAATAATTTATTTTCAAAAAATTTTACAAAAATTAAAAAATTTTAAAATTAAATTTTCTTTTTTTTTTAAATTTTTATTAAAAATTAAAATTTTTTATTTTAACAAATTTTTTTTTAAATTTATATTTAAAAAATTTTTTAATTTAAATTTTAAATTTAAAATTAAATTAAAAAACCCCTTTATTAAAATTTTTTTATTAAAACCCTTTTAAAAAATTTTTAATTTTTTTTAAACAAAATAATATTACATTTTTAAACTTTAATCTTTTTTTTTATTTTATATTTTTTTCTCTATTTATTTTCCTTTCCCTTATTACTAAATTTTTTATTAATATTATTTTTTATAAAAAAATTTTTTTTTTAGGCAAGAAAATCAAAAAGGGCCAGCCGGAAAAAAAAAATGAAAAAAAATTCTTTTAAAAAATGAATTTAAAAAATAATGGGAAAAAAATTTAAAACCAAAAAGAAAAAATGGGGGACGCCAAAAAGCTGAAAAATCTTTAAAAAACCCTTAAATCTTTAAAAAAAAAAAACTTTTTTAAGGAGGGAATGAAACCAAAAAACTTAAAAAAGTGATTATTTTTTAATGGGAAACTTTTGAAAAAAGTGCCAAAACCCCCCAAAACAAAAAAAAGACTGGGTTAAAAAAAAAACCGGATAAAAAAACATGCTCACAAAAAAAAGGGCCCCAAGGCCCCAAAAAAAATTATACGCAATTTTAAAAATAATAAAAAAATTTTTCCATTAGATAGGTTTTAATTGTTCAAGGCATTGGTGGGAGGGGGGGGTTTGGTAAGAAAACCCTTTTTTTGGTTTTAATCGGACATTTATTAGCCTTTTTTTTTTATGGGGAAATTTTTTTCAAACCACTTTTTTTGGGGTTTTTGAAACAAAACCCCAAAAAACGGTCTGATGAAACGAGGGGACAAATTGGTTATGCAGCCGACAATTGGGCCCCAAAAAGATAAAATTAAAAATAAATATTAATTTTGGGGAAGCCAAATAGTTTTAAAAAAAAAATTTAAAAATTTTTTTTTTTTTTTTTGTTGGGGTTTATTTCCCTTTCTGTTCCCTAAAGGTCTTCCGGGTAAGTTTTTTCCTGCAGCCTTTTCCGTTACCCCCCCCAAACCCCAAAAAAAATCAAAAATTTTTTTAAAAAAAAAAAAGGAGGAAAAAAACTCTTCCGGCCTACACCAAAACCCTTAGTAGGGGAAAGGGGTCCCATGATTTTAAATTTTTTAGGAACCCCGGGCCCACCAACCAAAAAAAAAACTTTAAACCCGGGGAAAAAAATAGGCCGGAAAAATCAAGGGGGGAAAAAAAAAAAAAAAATATTAAATAATTTAAAATATATATTTTATATATAATATATTTTTTGGTTTTACGACTGCGGCTCAAGCGAAACAGACTGTCCTAACCGTAAACCGTAAAAGCCCTCCAGCTTCTCCCCGAGAAAGAAGGGGCCGTAACCCTCCCTTTTTCTCCCTGCTCAAATACAAAGTATACTACCATTACACCCTGGGTACGACAGCCCGGCTTATACAAACAAAAAAGAGTGGGCACCCTCGCCCCACATCCACTCTAAGTGATACTTGAAAAAAATATGTTTACTAACGCTTAAAAAATACTACCGCGATTTTCTATGGGGGGTTTTAAACAGTGGTGTGAAATTCCTCCCTTTTTACGTTATTACGGAGGCCCCTCCCACCTTTCTCATACCACTGCCCAAAAGGAGGGGAAAACTGTATTCGTGTTATGAGTGGCCCTCGCAGAAAAAAGGGTTTAAATTAGTGTACGGCGAGTGTGTGGGGTTGGTCATTTTCCCCCTGTGCTAAAAAAAACCCAAAACACGTAACCTTTCGTTTCCCCCTTTCCGTCCGTTCATACAATCTTAGCATGTGGTCACCAAAAGCCTCCCCAAAATGGGGGGAACCCCAACATTTTTAATACTACGTAGAAAAACTACAACTTCAGACCCCTCAGTATTCACTGGTAAAGTAAAGCGGGGCAAATTTCCCTACACAAGCTCTATAACTACCAAAACGCAAAAACTCAACGACGAGGGATAGAAAGAGGCTGCGGGCAGAGCGGCACGGTTTTCGTTTTTTAGGCCAGCCCTCTACAAAACCCCAGCGACGCCCACCGGGGGGGACCCACCAGGGGCGGGGGGTCCCCTCCTCCTTCTCTCTCTCCTCCTCCTCACCCAGACACAACCACCCAAGGCCCCCCGGGATTTTACCCCCCTTTCCCCGGGGGAAACTTTGTTCCTGGGAAAAAATTTTCTTTCAGCCCCGCCCTCAGCACTCTAGGGGGACAGGCAATCCTTAAAATTATCCCCCCGGATAAGTTTCACGTCCAATTTGTACTCCTGCAAAAACAAACTCCAGCGGTGAACGTTGATTCTTAAACTTGAACTTCTGCAAGAACTGAAAAGGGTTGGTAAAGTAGACTTTGATCACGGCCATTAAAGGAAAGTACCCCCTAAAAATCTGCAAGGCCAAAAAATGCCAAACAACTCTTGCCTATCGAATAATTCCGCGAGCGGCAGTGAATTTTTTAGGAAGAATGCAACTGGGTGTTCCTTCTGTCCCCCCCCTGTTGCAATAGCAGGGCACCCACCCCCACTCGACTAGCCGCTCGCAGCAAAAAAGGCTTAGAATCAGGGGCACGCAGGATAGGATGGGGCAAGTAACCTCACTTAATAAAAAGCCTGTTCACACTCTGCGGACCCTCCCTTCCCCTCCCCTTTTCGCAGCAAGTCCGAAAGGGGGGGCCAGCACCGTAAGTAGCCCTTGAAAACCCCCTAGTACCCTATCATGCCAAAAAAAAAGGCTGAAGGGCCCGCGCAAGAAAGTGCCTTGTAGTTGTTAATGGCCTCCCCCTTTAGCTTCAGGGGGGGACACCTGCGTCCTGGCCATGTCCCACAACGAACCCAAGTACTGCAGGGGCTTGGACAACTCCATTGTCCAAATTGACCACCAGTCGCCTCACATAGGCGACAAATAAGTCCTCCCGTGGTAAAAGGTGATCCTCCCAGCGGGAGTCAAAAAAACACCACTTCATCAAAAACACGACACAGTTCGGCACCCCCCCCACGCCCCATCCATGACCCTCTGGGAAGGTAGCGG
Source organism: Chionoecetes opilio (assembly GCA_016584305.1). Lineage (NCBI taxonomy): Eukaryota > Metazoa > Arthropoda > Malacostraca > Decapoda > Majidae > Chionoecetes > Chionoecetes opilio. Next base: position 9,264 of record JACEEZ010017581.1, on the reverse strand, counting down.
GTCATTTTTCAGGCCAAAAGGCATTACTTAGCACTAATACACCGCCCCTTTACCCCAACTACCACCTGCTTGGCACGCCCGAGGGGGGAAACCTCCAGACCCTTGCCCAAATCTACCTGGAAATGTGGGTGGCAGACTCTATCTTGCCACCGAGTTTCCCCTGGGCAGGGGGTAGGTGTAAATCTTGACAGTGTTTTTCACTTTTCTAAGTCACACAAAAACGGACCTTGCCCCCGGTTGGGCTGCGGGGTACGGGGAACTCCATTCCTGGACCCCCGTTTGTCAATTTGTGATCAAGCATATAGTAATCCCCTCCTCCAGGACTTTCCCTGAGGGATTAACCCATGGGGAGATAGTTTTACTGCGCGGCATCGCCGACATAAATATCGTGCACACCCCAGGTCCCCGGGGGCACCCCAAAGCCCCGGGGATACTGCCACAGCCGCGACACATCTCTCTCTCTCCGATACGATGTTGCAATTTCTCCCTGAGGGCCTCCTGACTGTTGTTCTCCACAGTCCGACAGGAGCAACTTTCCCAACCGGGCTCCTTTTCCCGCACCAAGCGTCAGCCCAAGGGTGCCCCCCCCCCGGGCTTAACCTTGCCCTTTTTGGCGGTGCCGCTCCCCCAAAAGGACCTCCCACTTTCCCCATCACTAACCCCCTTTTTCTTCTCCACCCCCTACCACCGGCAGGCGTCACACCCTCCTCCTCCTCCTCTCCTTCCTAACTCTTCTCCCCCCGCCCTCGACAAACAAGGGCTTAAAGGTCTGCCCTCCTGCTGCTTGCGTCTTAACTCGTCGATCTAGGGACCCAACCCCCTTGGGAGAACAACGAGTGGGGGGGTAAAGGGATTAAGCAGAGCACCAGCGTAATCGCCCCCATTCCTCGGCTATCTGGGGGTGCACTTGGCCGGGGAATCAAACTCTTTTTCCTCCAAAACAAAACCCTGAGTGTCGGGGTTTCGGGTGGTACCCTGTAGGCATACGTCGCCCCAGCATCCTGACCTGGCGAAAGGCTGGCTTAAACCTCGCCCCCGGGGGCCTCAGCAGGGGGGTGCGCGCAATTTAAACCCCGACCCCCTCACTCTCCCCCCCTCTGCAGTGCACCCCATCTTTCCTCCGGTTCCTCCGTGCCCTGTTTTCTACATCGGCCCCGGGACCCACCGGCAAAGGGGCTGGCGTCAGCCCCCCCCCCGGGGTCACTCAGCGGGTGGTCGCCAGACTAACACCGACCCCCTCACCTCCCCACCCTTGCATAGCCCCCCATTTTTCCCAAAGCCCCTCCAGGGGCCCTTTTACTACAGTCGCCCCAAAAACCCTGAGAGGCGGTGGGCAAAGTGTGCTCCACCTCTGGTTCCCCGCGGTGCGACCGTTCGCCCTCCCACCGGGCGCTCTGTCTTACCCCCCTTGCGGGGACCCTTCTCTCCGGTTCTTCCGGGTTGCCCGGGATGTACTACATGGTCCCGAACCTAGAGGGCACCGGCACGTCCTTACCCACACCCTTTCCTGGTCATGGTTTTGCGGCACACGGGGAGGAGATTTCCACTACCCCACCCGTTCTTCATCCACCCGAGGCCTTTAAAGGTTTCCCCCTTTGGGGATGCGCGGGGGGCTGGGAAAAGGGAATACCCAAGTTCCCGCCAAGTCATTTCCCGCGGAAAATTCCCCTCCACAGGGAGAAAATCCCCGACGCCCTGAGCTGCACAGTCACAAAGACAAGCCAGCTCCCCAGGCACACAACATAGTACTCCGTTGAATTACCCCCCCTTTGAGCACGAAAACCCGTCTAACGTCTTTTTGTCAATTTTTGCACCTGACTGTTTGCCCCGTGTCTCGAAAAACCCCTACTGGATAAAAGGAAAAATCAACTTCCGTGCCTTGACACTGAAGGGCTTACCCAGCCCTTCAAGTGTCAAAACAAAAAGTCCGGGGGGACTTTTGGAGAGCTTATCTGGGGGGACGTAAAACCGGAAGACCGTCACTGGCCCTTCCGGTGGAGTGCCTTTTTTGACTCTCCCCAGTGTACCTGAGGCCCAGCGCCACCCTTGTCCTCCCCAAAACCCCCTCCCCCCCCTTGGCTGGACCCAAAAATCATGACCACTGGGTTGCAACTGGTTGCCTTCCCCTTAGCACAGTTCATTTTTATTACCTGTCTGTTACAAAAGAACAGGTTTAAATTAGGGCTAGATGAAGGGTCCTAACTTCTCTCCCTCCTTTCCCTTTCCCTTTTACTGACAGGCGGGCTTATTTACAGAGGCTGCTCCTCCAGCCGTCCTCTCCCAAATAGGATAGTACAACCCCCCCTTGGGCACCGACCCCGTAGGGCTAAGACTTGTCATCGGGCCCCGTTGCCGCCCCCTTTAAAAAACTTAAAAATTTTTTCCCCAATCTTGGGCCCCATGTCCTTGTCACTATGTTTGGGAAGTGTGCCATGAGGATTAAATCCTGAGGCTTTTAAGGGAATCCCACCTTTGCCCCCTTTCAAGATTTCCTCCGTAAATCACAGGCCATAGGGGTCTGCCGGCCTTTTCCGAGCAGCTCTTTTAATTGCAACCTGTATGCTTCTGACCGAAGTTGACACCTTTAGGGGTGGTGTCTTAAATCATCTAACCTCCAGGTCATCCCCCGTCCATGCGATCAAGCCCCCAGGGGTTTTCCCCGCAACAATAGCACCAGTCCAACGCGTTCACGAGGGTTTACATTACGAGGCCCTCAAACTCTCGAGCCTTCTTTTTAAACCTCCAAAAAAACCCCTCTGTCACCTTTGCCTCGTCAAAAGCTGAACTAGCTTGAATTTTTTTAGCGAGCCTCATCTCGGCAGGTCTTCCCGCGTCGGCACCTGAGGCGACTACGAGTGGCGACAGTGAACTCCAGCGAGACTTTTTCCCGCTCATACTGGGGCCCCTGTTCCCCCGCTTCCTCCCCCACTGCCTTTCCCTTTTCCCCTTTTGCTCCAACTTTCCCAAATTCCATGCAACAGAGCCTCCTCGACAACCCTCCCCGGTATACAGGCGTGGAGTTCTTATTTCCGGGGGTTGTCAAAAACCCGGCCTCCGCCCGACGGGGGCGGACTGTGGGTGGGACGGGGGGTACGACACTGCTCGGAGTTGGTCGGGAACCCCCTCGTGAAAAAACAGAAACGGCATAGTGGGGCTGGGTGCGCTCACCTGACGTACAAAAGACAACACAAAACAAACAAAACGTATTACACTTCAAGAAGTGGAAAAAGTGGACCACTTCAATTTCCTGGCAAGGTCGCCCCTGTTTTACTCGGCCTCAAACGCAACAACTGTTCACTAACCGTGAAAAGTAGAAGCCCTCCAGCTCTACAAAGAAAGGAGGGGGCCGTAACCCTCCCTCTTTCTCCTGCTCAAAAACAAAGCTACACCGATTACAGCCTAGGCTACGACAGGCCCGGCGTTCACTAAACAAACAAGGTGGAAACCCCTTGGGCCCCACCTCCATCTAAGTTTATTCTTAAGAAATATGCTACGTAACGTTCAAAATGCTACCGCGATTTTATCTATGGGCGGTTAAAAAGTGGGGATGGAAAGTTCCTCCCTGTTACGTTTTTACTGGGGGTGCACCTCCCACCTTTTTATCCCCCTGCCCAGAAGGGTGGAAAATGGGGATTGTTCTATGGGCTGGCCCCGCGAACAAAGGGGAATTTGTGTACAGGCGTTGTGTGGTGTGTGTCAGTGTCCCTGTGTAGCCAAAACTCCAAAAAACGTAACCATTCGTTTCCCCCTTCCCTCCTTTAAAAACTTTGCACGTGGGCAGCCCAAAGCCTCACCCAAATGGTGGGAAACCCCGTGTTTTCAATACTACGCAAAAAACTACAACTTCAGCACCCCCTAGCTTTTTCTCAAGTGAAAGCGGGGAAAACTTCCTACACAAAACTCAAAACTACCAAAAAGCAGCAACCAACGACGATGGATGCAAAAGGCTGGGAGCAAGCGGGACGTGTGTTCCCATTAAGGGCCAGACAAGGGAAAAGAAAAGAAGGGTAGCTTTCCCTTGGGGGGGCGTCGGGCAAAAGTATCCTTTGTGCGTATCCCCGCGTACGTCAAATTTTCGCGCCAAAAAGTTTGAATTTTTTTGTCGTCAGTCATCCGCCGCCGGCGAGTTTAAAAGGGTCGCGTCCTCACTCTACAATCTTTTTTTGCTGCTTCAAGTTTTGAAGAGAAGAGAGAGAGAGAGAGAGAGAGAGAGAGAGAAGAAGAGAAGGGGGAGAGAGAGAGAGAGGAAAAGAGAAAAAGGGGAAGAGGAGAAGAGAGGGGAGAGAATAAAAGATAAAAAAATAGTAAAATAGAAAGGTTAGGGGGAATTTAAGAAGAAGTTTTTGTAAAGAGGAGGAAGACGAAAAAGAAGAAATAAACAATCTACGAGGGGGAAAAGGGGGGGGGGAGGGGGGGACGAAATGGCGCCATAGGATTCTGGGGGGAAGGAAGGGGTTTGGGAAGAGGAGGAAAGGGCTCCCTCCTCCCCTCCTCCCCCCCCTCCTCCTCCTCTTCCCCCGATAAGGGTAGGCCTAATCTTATGTTTCATTCCCTTTAGTTTCGTTCTTTTTCTTTTCCTTCCCCGTCTCCTATTTTCTTCCTTTCCTTTCTGCTTCCCGTCTTCCCCTTGCTTTATTTTCCCATTTCATCTTTCTTCTATCCATCATTTTTCTCTCTCTCTCTCTCTCTCCTCTCTCTCTTCTCCTCTCTCTCTCTCTCCTCTCTCTCTCTCCAAGTCCCAGGCGCCATATATTGTGAAATTTTAGCATCACTACGACTTTTATGTGCCATTGGAGGCAGCCAGTATTTAATTATGTACATCATCTACATTCTTCGTGGCACATAAAAGCTTATGATGCTAAAATGTAATAAAATTGCCTTGCGACATTGGGCAGTGGCGAGTGACTGGAGATATATATCGTTCTAGGGGTTAAACAATGGTTCAATTTTATTCTTAGTTAATTACCATACTGTTTTACAAAGCCGAATAAAAATTTAAATTTAGGATAGGGTACTTATTTTTCATTTTCGTTCTCTGTCAAATTTCCCCCCTCCTCGCCTTTTAAAATTTTTGACGTCCGTCCCCCAGCGGGGAAAGGGGTGGGAAGTACCTCTCTTTTTCCCTTTTTCCCTTTGGGGCCCAGCCCTCTACAAACCCGACGACCCCCGCCACGTGGGACCCCCAGGGGGGGGGGGGGGGGCCCCTTCCTCTTTTTCTCTCCCCTCCTCCTCACCCCCGGGGAACACCCCAGCCAGGCCCCCCGGGGGTTTTTAATTAATATATATATATTATTATATATATATTAAAAATTATATATATAAAATTATAAAATATATATATTTTTATTTAAAAAATTAGGGCCCCCCTGCTTGACACAGGTCAGGGAAAAATGCGGAAAAGGTTAATGGGATTTTCGGGACGGGCGGAAGAGAGAGGATTTTGTCGTGTGGTGACAGATTTGCTGATGGCATTGCCTAGACCTGCGGTATTTTGCTTCAGAATGCAGTCGGGCCGTGAAAAAAATTATTCAAGGGATGCTATTTTATTTATGAGAGGAATTGAAGTTAAAAAAGTTACCACTCATCGAGCGACGCAGAGTAAGGCGATCTGTAGAATTTTTTAAAGTTGATAAAGGGATTTAAATAAAGGAGGGGTAAAAAAATTCTTACGGCTTTAACCTGGAATGGGGAGAAAAGTTTTTTTTTAGTGACCAGTGGGGGGTGTGATAAAACAGTGCCCTTACAAATTGTAAAAATTTACATCAACATCAAGGTATAAAAATCTGATCCGAATATATTCTATTTTTAACCCAAACGTACGGGTTTGGTGGGTTGTGGTGGGAAGTTAAACTTGCGCAAATGGCCCCAAAATCTGCTGGCGAGAGACGCTGAGGTGGGTCAGGGTGCCACCCCCTTAGGTTTTTTCCAGATTTTGAGGGGATTATTAAGTTTTTTATCCAGTGTTTATCTCAAGTTAGCATGGGTACCGCGTACGTACCTTGAGAAAATTCGGAGAAATATTTGAATAATCCCTCCAAAGTCCCAAAAATAGACAAAAAAAATCCAACCCAGGCCTAACTCCCCAAAATCGGGGAAAAAACCCAAGGAGTGGTATATCTCTGCGAAGCTATTTCAATGGTGGTGGTGTTATCGAGGGCGACACAAGGGGTAAAATGTGACCCAGTTTTTTAATTCCCACGAATTGGGCGGTTTTTTTTATGCAAATTTAAAAATTTCGCTTCCGAAAGGTTGCCGCAGTGCTCTGCATCTCGTAGCTTTGTTATATCTATATTCACAATCATAAGGGGGCCCCCGTACAAAAAGTATTGGCCTGGAGTTGGGCCCCTGTACAATAAATACAAGTCCAGGACGGGGGCCCCCGTACACATGAGTATTTGGGGCCCGGGGTATGGGCCCTGTAAAACATGAAGCTATTGGCCCCGGGGTATGAACCCCTGTACAGCATGAAACTATTGGGGCCCGGGTATGGAGCCCCCCGTACAGCTGAAGCTATTGGGCCTGGAGTAGGGCCCTGTAAGCTGAAACTATTGGGGCCCGGGGTATGGACCCCCTTTCCAGAAAACTATTGGGCCTGGATATGGGCCCCTGTATATTTTCTGTGATGGTTGGCCCCCGCCCTGTGGGGCAGGGAGGATTTTTAAAAGTACGCCCGTGATAGAGGCTCAGCCGCCCCCCTTGTCCCCGATGCACTCACAAACGAAGGTGAGTTAATGGGCAGGGATGTGGGGCTTCTAGGCCCTCGACGGTCAGAAAGGTTTTTGGGTTTTTATCGGGATCGAAAATCGGGGCACCGAGAACGCCAGTCGGAGACCTACCCTCTGCTACCGCCTCCCCCAATATAATATATATATATTATATATATATAAAAAATATAATATAAATATATTATATATTTAACAGACGTGGGGCTGGGTGAGCAGGCTACGGTGGTGGTAGGGGGTCTACCCCCAGGCACTTTGACATGACCAACGACAGCAAAACCCGATTAAAGTGCCTCGGGGGAACCCAAACCCCCACCTACCCGCTCACCCCAGCCCCACTCGTCTCACCCTAGCCCCCACCCTGTCCTGCAAGCACCTAACATCACACACACATCACACACCACAAAAACGAAAACCATGAGTCTACGGAATAAAAAAAATAGGGGAAAGACTTCCCGCAGAGTTCTTCCTTTATAAAATCTCTAAAAAGGGTTTTTTTTAAACCCAAAACCCCCCCCTTTAAAAAAAATTCAATCGACAGGGGTAAAGCCGTTTACCACCTACGATTTTTTTTGCGTTTTTTTTAGCCTATCCATTTAAACTTAAATTTACATTTTCGGTACCCAAAACAGACACCCCCCAACACAGACAAGGGCATCCATATGTAGTATTTTAGACAATGCTTTTTTCGGACCCTGTTTGAGTTTGTAGCAGTAGTAATTTAGCAAAATGTGGGGCAAAAATCAAATCGTTTGTTCTATCGTTTTCGGCATGGTCAAGTGCCTCGGGGTAGACACGTTCCCTTGATTCCACGGGGGGCCAACACTTTGTGGCATCAACAGCCAACCCTTTCCCGGCTCCGTAGAGTTGGCCCTGCGTGAGCATATTATAATCCGACCCCAAACACCCACGCACCCCCCGCACGCACGCACGCACGCACGCACGCACGCACCCGCACGCACGCACCCCACGCACGCCCGCACCACGCACCACGGCCCCCCAACGGCACGCACGCACCACGCCCAAAGCACGCAGCAACCCCGCACCACGCACCACGCAAAGCACGCACGCACGCAGCCCCCACGCACGCACGCACGACGCACGCAAACCCCGCACGCACCACCGCCCCCACGCACGCACCCCGCAGCCGCACGCACGAGCACGCACGCCGCACGCACCACCACGCACGCACGCACGCACGCACGACAGCCACACACACACAACACCACCATGGGAAAACACGGGGAAACACTCACACACCACACAACCAATTTTGGGGGTTCCGGGTAAAACACCCCGGCTCAAACCGAGAATTGGGTTCGATCCCCGGGGGAGGCGAAAACCAGACGGGCGGGTCTTCTTAAAACCCGAGCCCCCCCCACCCAGCATGAAGGGTACCGGGTGTTTTGCCGGGGGTTGTACCCGCCTCCCCGGGGGGGTGGCTTCGGGGCCCAACACTAAAATAAGGGGTAAAAGATAAAAAAAAAATTGATATGGAACGGGCCATACACGTCGTCTGGCCCTGTAAAATTTCAACTAAAATACAACTAATGAATACAAACGTAAGTCCATGAGTCTACGGAGTTACCGTTTTCGGGAAAATTTTACCGCACAGTGTTTTCCTTAATCAAATCCTCTTAAAAGTTTTTTAGCCCAAAACCCCAAATTCAAATATTCAATGATATGGGCCCAAGCCTTTTATACCTAAAATTTTATTTGCGTTTTTTATACCCTATCTTAAAAAATTTTAATTTACACTTTTGGGGCTACACAAAAGAGACAACAGCAGACAGACGGGCAAAAACAACGGGGAAAACAGACAAAAACCCCCCGGCTACCCCTTTTAGTATATTAGATTATGGTATTATGTACTCTAACCTTGCCCCCATGTGAATCAACATTTACAAACCAATATGCACTCTAGACCTTGCCCCCCTTCGTGGGGTAAAAATTTTACAAACCTATAGACGATGCACTCATAAGGCATACCCCCGCCCGAATAAAAACAAGTAAAAAAAAACAAATAAAAAAAAAAAGTTTTTAAAAAAAAAATTTTTTTTTTTTTTTTTTTTTTTTAATTTATATATTATTAAAATTAATATATATATATATATATATATATTAATATATATATAATATATTATAATATATATAAAAATATATATATATATATTTTTATATATTAGCCCCAGTATGACGCATACCTCCGGCCGAAATTTTATCAATTGGGGTTTCCATGGCCAAAATTGTAAAAAATTTACCAAAATTAAAACAGTCCTTCCTTATACCAAAAAGACTTGGTATACCGAGTTTGGTTTCCCAAAACTATTCGAACTTTTTTGAGAATCCTGTACACAGAGACGACGACAGACAACGATCGGGTGAAAACTAAAACCCCTCCAACTTCGTTGGGGGGGTAAAAATCTTTTTTAAAGTTTAAAAGGGCAGTATTTATATGTAAAAAAAGCAGAATATAATAATAATTTGGTCCCAAGGTCTCTTCAGTTTTTCTAGTTGATTGGAGTGCTGGGGTTATCTTTTT
>JACEEZ010017580.1:0-24958 GCA_016584305.1 Chionoecetes opilio | reverse complement strand
AACCCGGTGGGAAGGATCGGTTTCCAGGGTAGCTTGCACATGCCCATATAGCCGAAGTTGGCGCTGACGGACTATGCAGGTAATAGTCCTCGATCAGTCTCACGTTGCAATCGTTGGTTTGACACGTTTATCATCTCAGCGATACCCCATGATTCTGCGAGGACACTTATAACCAAAGGCCATCGATTCGCCTCTTCAAGTCGCTATTTAGTGTTCATGTCTCACAACTATAGAGTAGGACAGGGATCACAAGCGACTTGAAGAGCCGGATCTTTGTCCTCCTGCACAGATTAGTACCGACAACGCCAAATACACCTGCTAAATCCATAACACCGTGGGCTATGCCAATCGCGCGTAAGACTTCTTGCGTGGACCCGCCGTCATTATGGACTGCGCTACCAAGGTATGTAAAACTTTCCAAGATCTCAATGTCCTCACCACACGCATGAACAGACTGCACTGTTTCATCTAGTAAGCCTCCAAACACCTGGACCTAAATTAGTCTTGAGCCAGGAGACCTCAAGTCCCAAAGGCTTTGCCTCCTCGTGCAGCGCCTCAAGAGCCATCACCAGGACCTCCAGCGACTCAGCAAAGATTACTGCATCATCGGCAAAAACAAGATCAGTGATCTTGGTGTTGCCGAGGGATGCTCCCAATCACTTTCATCTACAACTTGGCCAAATACCCAGTCCATATACAAATGTTGAAAAAGTGATGGAGCAAGGACGCACACTCACTTGACTCACTCCTGTATTCACAGGATAGAAGCTGGATACACCTCCTCCACACTTCACAGCACTCTCACTCCCAGAGTACAGACCAGTCATCAAACCAATAGTCCTTGCAGGAATACCGCCGAAGTCGCAGAAGGTCCCACAGTGACTCACGATGCACTGAGTCAAACGCCTTCTTGGATCAACATAGGCTGCAAGCATCCCCTGTCGAAACTCACGTCGGCGTTCCACCAGGACACGAAGCGCTAGGATACGGTCCGTTTTTTACTTACCATGCGTGAATCCAGACTGCTGAGGTCTCTGATGATTCAGTAGATGACTGCGGATCCGCGTCAGCAATAGATGGGCAAGCACCTTGCCCGGCACGCTGAGCAGTGTAATGTCGCGGTAATTCCAATGAACTGAAACTCGATAAATACCAGTGGTCGCTGGCAGTTTTAACTCAAAGGTTGGTCTACTGTGTTTTGGCTCCGCGACTAATATTTTCATAAATCAATTTCGCGATAAATATTGATGCACCGCATCTGAATACCAAAATACCAAAAAATATAGTTCTTCTTGTTGTTCTACTAATTGTATATATAGATGACATGCATTACGATGGAACGTTCTATAATAGCAATTAATGCAAATTACTCGCCTCGAGTATCAAAGTTTAATATATTTTTTACATGTATATTGTAGCATGTTTTATTGGGGGCGATGTTCACACTGTTTTCTATGACAGTACTGCTGCGTCTGGCAAACGCTTGTCAAAATACAATAAGCAATCCCCTTTGGAAAACGAAGAATAGAGAATGCCGAAACCTTTCTGTTGCTGCGACAAGATAGGTTATAATTGTGGAGGCGAAATGCACGCATTGTGCGGGAAGATTGAATCAAAACATTGCGACTTTACACGTCGACTCATTGCACTTCCAGGCTTTCTATCTAATTGATACACAATAATAACAGGAAAATATGACTGCCTAGGTATAGTTAACTTCTAAACATTCGTTATTGACTATATAATATCATAGAGTAACATTTCCATCGCCTCCTCAACTATAACCTGCTTGGTTATTTGGTTATATACATGTTTTACGAATCAGGCTTCTATACAATATACATATAGAAGAAAATCGTTCTTAATATTATACTTTTGTGCTTTAAGTGCAGTGGAATAAGCCCATATTTTGTTTTCCAGTCAAACCAACTTATTATCAAACTTGTGAGTTAAAACTGCCAGCGACACTGGCATTTCGAGTTTCAGTTCTCTCTAATTGTTTGGCAGTCCTGACGGTCCCCTTTCCCTTTCCAGATAGGGACGACCAACCCCCTTTTCCAGTCAGGAGGAAAGGTAACCTGATTGTCACACGGCAGTCAGGACAGCATGCAACCCGCGAATCATGGCCTCACCCCAGCTTTTGGGAGCTCCGCACTGATATTACAGACACCAGCTGCCTTCCACCCCTCAACTTTGTTACAGCCTCTCTGACTTCGTCAGGAGAGGGTGCGGTTTCGTCAATGGGAGGATCGGCATCCACTGCCCGTTAATCCAGTGGCGTGAAGCTGCTCAATTGGAGGGTCCACCATGAACAACTGCCCAAAGTACTAAGCCCAACGAGCTATCTGCCCATCCATGTCCGACACGAGGCGCCCATCTGCTGCTCAATAGCACTCGCCCGAGATGGAGACTTGGAAACGGAGCTTCTTCAGGGCTCAGTCGGCGTGTAGGAGGTCATTAGCGTTCAAATGGTCTTCGACATCCTCAGCGAGACTCCTGACATACCTCTCCTTGTCTCTCCCCAGGAGGGTTTTAGTCCTCAGTGATAGAGCCCTGTTCTGGTCCCGGTTCCCAGCAAGCCTGGCAGCGCGACTCTCCTCGATTTTCTCCAGCGTCTCCGTCGAGACAAAACCACCCCTTAACCTCGGTCGCTCCCCAATACACTCCTTGGCAGCCTGGAGAGTTTAACGTTTGAAGATATCCCACACATCTACAGGGTCCTCGAGGGCATCGAACACATCAAACCGATTTGAGACTGCACTGCATACTCATGGGCACATGTCAAGTCCTTTAGCTTCATCAAAATGAAACACAATGGTTACCTCTTGAGATTTTCCTTCTGGACTTGACATGAAGCTTAAGTGTAGCAACAACAAGTTCTGTGATCAGTTGCAAGGAACTCAGCACTACCGGTAAACCTGCCAGTTCTGGAGGATCCACCAATGAGTACTAACGAGGATGTGGTCGATCTCCTTAACTAACCGCTCCAGCATTACTATACCATGTCCAGCGGTGCAGCTCTGGTCTCTGATACAAGAACCTGCAATTTCAACCTTCTGGACCTCGCAAAATTCTGAAGCAAAGAACTGTTAATTTTTCTGGTACCGGAGCCATGGGGACCAACACATAACTCGTAGCCATCTCTCACAGTGCCAGTAGTAGCATTGAAGTCCCCCAAAACAATGAGTGTGTCCCGAGGAGGACATGATGTAGCCGGTAGGGATATAGATGCTGTTATAAAACCTTTTGCAGCCATACAAAAGTCTTCATCAAAGATCATCTTGAAATGCCTTTAAATTATTAACGCGAACGGCACACTGCAAACCAGTGTTATCTAAAATTTAAGGCTAGGCGCCAGCGAAGGAAATTTAAACCCGCCTCAGGTCAATTACCTGTTTCAAGGGACTCAGACAGATGCAGAACCTCTACTGGTACACATGCTCACGCACATTTAACGGACGACCTCTAACCGAAATCCACAAGACTGGGAAATACTGGTTCTGGTAAACACTACTGTTCCCCGCGGAGTGACCCGATATCCTTTCCTACTGGTTATCCATGAGTGTTACCGACACTATGGAAGACTGCAATACCGTTCAAATTTGAGGACTAAATTTAAGACAGAGTCGTGGTGGCACACAGTTGGGGGAGGCCGCACCCCCGTAAAACCCCGGTCAGACTAGCAAAAGGAACGGGTATAATTGATAATACTGCAGCTCGGTTGGATTCAAGTGATATTATCTTATTTTTAGTAGCCGCTTGCAGCCAAGCGAATATTATGGCTCTCCCAACCAGATTAGGATCCGTGAGAGCATCGTTCGCCGGGTGGATACAGCCGCAGCTGTTACCTGCTGTCTAAAAAGGCTTACCCTTCCCACTAAAGCGCGCGGCACGTGGCAGCCGCTGGCCTCTTAAATCTAACGATCTCAATCTAATGGTGTATCTAATGGAGTAATTAGCGACCCTCTTAATATATTAGGAGTTGTTTACCTTCCCGTTAGGTTGGAAAAAAGGACCCCTTACTATTCTTTTGGACTTTTACGTTGCTTCTAGTTTTTACGTTGCCCTTGGGCGGATTATTGGCTTAGCATCATTGAAAGCCAACAGATGATAAATACATCCATATATAAATACCATAAGGTTCTTAGGGAAGAATTTCAAGAGCGATGGACCACTGATATGCTTTGGGTTCCCAAGGTAAGGTAGTTCTTTGTAATTCACCTTCCGTACCTAGTGTTGATGTTTCTACGAAAAGATAGTAAATGGGACACCGCCTAATTCTAAAGCGAGTTCACGAGTAGAGTCTGCGGATACCTAGCCTACCACCTCGTATAATCAAACAAGGGAACTAACCCTAGCGAAATGTGGAAAATTGTTAAAGCCACGGTAATTGGGTTTAATCTTTAATTCCCCACCGTATGGCAATGCACATTCCCGTATCAGTTCCCACACCCCGGGGGGTTGTGACATCTGTATAGAAGGTCCAAGCAAAGTGAAAAAGACTAACAGAGGAATCAACCCTAAGTGACATTGGTGAAGGAAAATAAAGCCGTCGTTCTTGCTATTAAGGGGAGGCTCACCCTCTGATTAGGTCAAAATATATGAAAAAATCAAAATTGAGTTTTGAACGGATTTCAAGCGTACTGAGTAGTACATATAGAACGCGAATTAAATCGCCCACGAACTTACTACGCCGCTCACGTGTTTTTAAAAGGGGAGAAGGGGCGTAACCATTTAACCCGTAAAAGCGCGGCTATGCCCATTTGGTCACCCACTAAGAAAACGCGGGGTATGCCAATTGGGCGGCCGCCAAATTCAAAAAGGTGGGCAAATTTTTCGGCCGGTAAAATCTGGCAACTCTACTTTACCTGAGAATGACCCAGGGGTCACACATAGGCTCAGTAAACCCAGTGACCAGCATGGAAGGTAAAGGTGCTGACAGGTCTCTCCCTATCGCGGGCAGAGAGATTAGAGAGGAAGACCCTTGCGGCCTGTTTTTATGTGAACGAGCTGTACCATGGATTCCAAAAAAACCTCAACGCTCTTCATCTTGCAGTACAATCATAAATAACCCCCAAGACCTTAGCAAAAAAATTTTTTAGCGGTTGCACAAATATATGGCGAATACACTGATACACATTTAAGTTTGTTTAGGGGACTATAAGAATTCTGGCAAAAGTCCCGCGTACACAGAGATATTGTCACAGGGATCCGCAGTTTACGGGTTAAAGGGCGCGCGCGAGTATGGGCCTGTGCTTCTGTATATAAAGCTCGTTTTTCCTTGTTTTCTTCCCTGTTTCGGAGTTGTATGTTGAGTGAAATTCTAGAACATCTGGCAGCAATAGCCTACGGCTCCTGCCACCTGCTACACTCTCTCCACCATATACTCTGTCACCCTAAAGATACCAAGAGAGTCTGCTGCGTGCTGCTCCGCTGGCTGTCAACGTCTGCCTGTCAATAGCTATCAAAGCTATTATTTTTTGTTGTTACAACAACCTCTGAAGGTTGTACCAACCTCTGAAGATCACCATGACGCATACAAGAAAGCAGAAGCTCAAGAAAATGTGGGAAATACGAAGGTGAAGTGAAGGATGGGGGGAAATGGGGGGCGGAAAGGGAAAGGGGGGGGCGAAGGTGAAAAATTTTTTAAAATTAAAATGAGTTTTTGTTGTGTATATTTTAAATATAAGTTTAAGAGTTTTTGTGTGTGAAAAAAAAATTGCCAATCATGAAATAAATGAAAGGAAAATGGGGGGAAGGGGGGGCGGAAGGGGGGGGCAAAGGGTAGTAAATATTAGATTATAGGTAATTTTGGGGTTTTTATATTGGGGATAAAATTTTTGGGTTGGGAAAAAGGGGGCCAAAGAAAAAATTGGGGAAGGAGGGGGGAAAAGGGGGGGGGGAAAGGGAAAGGGGGGGCGAAGGGGGAAAATTTTAGAAAAAATTTAAATTTTGTTGTGAAAAAATTTTAACCCTAGAAGGGGTGGGGTAAAGGGGCCAGAAAATTTAAATGGGGAAAGAAAAGGGGAAGAGAAGAATGGAAGGGGGGGGAAAGGAAAAGGGGAGAGAGAAGGGGAGAAAGAGAGGGGTTAAGGGAAAAAAGAGAAGGGGGAAAGATGAAAGCCTAAAGGAAGAGAGAGAGAGAAGAGGGGGGGGAGAAGAGAGAGAGAGAGAGAAAGGAGAGAGAGAGGGAGGGGAGAGAAAAGAGAGAGAGACAGAAAAGGAGGGAGAGAGAGAGAGAGAGAGAGAAAAGAGAGAGAAGAGGAGAGAGAGGAGAGAGAGAGAGAGAGAGGAGAGAGAGGAAAGAAAAGGGGAAAAAGAAAAGGAGAGTTTGGAGAGTTTTGAGAGAGTGAGAAGGGAGGAGGCGGGGAAAGAAGGAGGAAGAGTGTTTAAATCTTAAATCCCTCAATTCCCCGCCATCACTTCACACTTATGTCGACTGAAAAAACCCTTTGACCTGTCCCCAACCACACGCCGGGTCTCCCCCTGAAGAGGAAGAGAAGGCAGATTATATACCCTGCGGTGTTGGCCACCCCGTTTATTGCGTCGGGGGTGATATTTTCGAGACTATTTGGTCTTGCGCGGTGAGCGGGGTTAGGGGGTTATTCCTTCCAGATACCACGCGCTCAAGAAAGTGCCAGCACACGCCGCGCCCTTTTTTTACCAGACCCCGACCCCCGCCACGCCGCTTGTCCCCGGGGGAAAGGTTTGCTATTTCATCTCAAAACAAAGTCCCGACGCCCTGCCAGGCACCTGCCCTGGGGGGGTTTTGGCCCTGTGTTCCTCCGGGGCTCCTGAGATAAAGGGGCCACGGAGGGCAAATAGGGGGCGCCCCCGGCTTTGCCCCTGTTGGCTTTTTTCCATTTTCCCCCCGGGGAAATGACGGAGTTTCCCAAGGGGCCGACAAAGGAATACCCCGCAAAACCCCCGGGGCGGGAAGTGCAACTCTACGGGGCCCAAGTTTGCCCCTTTAAAAACACTGCCCCCCCCCGGTGATTTTTCCCCCTGGGGCCCCCCCGGGGTTTCCCGGATCCGCCGGGGGGCCCAACCAAGGGGCCCCCACTTTCCCCCCAGGGGGTGGGGAAGTGCTACTTACGAAAACCAACGTCCCTCCACCTCCCTTTACCCCCTGGGGCCTCTTTCGGGGCCCCTTGGGGAAACCCATGGGCGCGGGGGCCGGGGCACTAGGGGCGGGCGTGGGCCGGAGGTAAAAAACTACGCTACTACGACGCCCAAACTAATCCCTTTCCTTCAGGGGGGTTTCCCGGGGGTTCCCCCCCCGGGAAACCCCGGGGCCCTTTCGAGGCACCTGCACCAGGATTTGGGAAAACCCTCTTGACACCACATTAAAGGTTTTCCCCGAAGGCAAACCAGCAGATGGTGTTTGTTTTATATGTTTGACAGTGCATGAAGGGGCGGGGGGATAATGGATTGCCCCGGGGGAATTTATGAAAGCTAGGGGCCTCGGGGGGGAACAGGGAGGGCGCCCCCCGGGGTAAACCCCGGGGCTTTTATAAGCCGGGGGAGGAAAAGCTCCCCTTTTTTTCCCCCCAAAGCTACGGGCACTGCCCCTTTGGTACCTTCCGGTACAAGGAGATAAAGCCCAACCCAGCCCTTTAGGTAGAGGTGCCGGGGGAAATTTGTCAAAGCCCCCACCAGCGACCGTTTTGGGAAAAACCCTAGCGGGGGTTGGGGGGACGCTAAAACAGGAGCTAGTTATCAAAACCCCCCGTTTAGCCTCCGCGCACGCAATTTCCTTCCTTCCCCTCTTCGGAGTAGCGGAGCGGCGGCGTCCGGAGCTTAACATATAGTATCAATGTAAGCTATAAGCTATAAAGCTTTGTGTTTGAAAATGAAATAATGCATCATGAAATAAATAGATATACTATAAATAGCTACGTTACATTGTACTGAAAACTTTAAACGCCTGTATCTCAAAACAAGAAATGTTTACATAAAAAAAATTGTCAAACATTGAAAAATGATTGAAACTGCTTGTAAACGTTCATGTTAATACTTATTGGTTGTGCCTTCATCGTGTAATTTTGTTTTTTTCGATAAAGTGAAAAACTTGAGTGTTAGGGAATTTTTTTTTTTTTAAATGGCGATCGGCGTGACGTCACGTGTGGTGCTTTTTATGGCCTCGATAACTCATTACGTATTGGGAATTAAAAAAAAAACTAAATTACACGCTCTTCGTATGGTATTTGAGTATTTCCATGTAGAAGCAGGTGTCTCTACGACAAAAAAAAAAAACACAGGAAGTTGTGACGTCATGAAAAACCTTATGACGTCATACCGTCAGACGTCATGACGTACCACATTCTCCTGCTCACCTAAAGTCGACATTGATAACACTGGGGAACAAATTTTTGTTGAGTTAGGTGTGACACTTGTTATTAAGTAATTTTTGGGTGCTGAATC
This sequence comes from Chionoecetes opilio, assembly GCA_016584305.1. Classification (NCBI taxonomy): domain Eukaryota; kingdom Metazoa; phylum Arthropoda; class Malacostraca; order Decapoda; family Majidae; genus Chionoecetes; species Chionoecetes opilio. The sequence continues at coordinate 16,534 of JACEEZ010017580.1, read as the reverse complement.
CAAAACTGATCTCAGTTTTTCTCTATCACGTCAAGTTTTTGAACTGTAAGATTATCGTTTTCTTAAAAAATATGAAAAATACTGTAGGCTACATAACAGTAACAGTGCTTATTTTATAAAAAGTTGCAAATGTTAACATACAATGTAAAATGAAAGAAATAGGCATGTATGTTTATTTAACATTATCATGTTTTTAGAAAGAATAAGGCTATAATTGTGTGCAGGTTAAGGTAAAAATTTACGTTTGTAGCTTTGTCTGGAGTGTTCAACTTGAGGACTATCGCGTTTGATGCTCCAACAATAGTCAGCCATCATATGCACATCCCATCTACCCTGGTAACGTTCTTCCATAACCTTCAAATCTTGGTGAAATCGTTCACCTTGCTCGTCGCTAGCAGCACCAAGATTTTCCGGAAAGTTGGCAAGATGGCTATGCAAAAAATGTACTTTAATACTCATGTTGCAACCAAGCGCTTTGTAACTCTCCAATAGTTTCTGAACAATTTCTGTGTAATTACTTGCACGTGTATTTCCAAGAAAGTTCTTGACGACGTCTTTGAATGATAGCCAAGCATTCTTTTCAAGGTCTGACATAGTACCGTTGAAATGTTCATCTTTGATGAGCTGTCGAATTTGTGGACCATCAAACACACCGGCCTTGATTTTTTCAATTGACAGTCCAGGAAATGCCAAGATGATGTACTTCAAACAGTCGCCATCAGTTGACAATGCTTTTACAAATTGTTTCATACGACCTAGTTTTATGTGCAGAGGTGGGAATATTATTTTCTTCCTGTCAACAAGTGGCTCATGTACAATGTTAGGATCTCCAGGTTTAAGATCATATCTCGGAGGCCAATTCGTCTGAACCCAATGCTTCTCTCGAGCTCTGCTATCCCACATACAGAGAAAACAGGGATACTTTGTGTATCCACGTTGTTGACCAAGAAGGAAGGACACCATTTTAAGGTCACAGATGATCCAATTGTGTTTGTCATATTGCAATAACTCAATGACTCTCTTTACATCTCCATATTCTTCACGAAGACAGACCGAATGCCCAATAGGGACTGCGCCAAACAAATTGCCATTGTGTAGAAGGACACACTTCAAGCTCCGCTTTGAGCAATCAATAAACAATCGCCATTCATTTGGATTGTAGATTGAAAGCCCTAATTCCTTCAGTAAACCAGGAATGTTATGGCAAAACACAAAACCGCTGGCACTTCGAAAGTACTGCAGAAATGTACTTTCTCTGGTTCGAAAGTATGATACCTTCACTCCTTGTTCAAGTATGTTTTTCTCGTTCAGTCTTGATGCTAGTATTTCTGAAGCTTTTTTGGATAGGCCCAAATCACGTGCTAAATCATTCAACTCGTGCTGATCAAATCCCCTACGAACTGAATCCTCGTGAATGTCAAAATCTGCATCATTGCTGTCACTGCGTTCTTCAACATCACTCAGATCTTCTAGAGGAGGTAGTTGTTCGAAAAACTGGCACTGGAATTTCAGCTGAATGAGGCATTGGTCTTATAGCTGACGGTAGATTAGGATATTTCTATTTTACTTTTATTTTTCTTGTTAAATCCTGATGTTTTCACTAAACAAAAGTAACAGTCTGTGGAATGATCTTTTTGCTCTCGCCAAACCATGGGGATACCAAATGCCAACTTTTCACGTGTTCCTTTGGTCCACATCCGTAATCTCTCGACACACTGCTTGCACACTTTGTGAGGGGCCCATAGCTTGTCTTGATCACCGAGTTTCACTTTAAAATATGCGAAATATGCTTGTTTGACAAATACGCTGATGCTTGCCCTCTGACTTGGAATGGTGAAACTACCACATATATAGCAGAAGGAGTCAGGGTTGTTTAGGCATTTACGACGAGACGTAGCAGGAGCAGACATGATCTGAAACAAAAGAAATATATACCTATGTAAATAAAACACTAAGCTGGAATAGTTACAAGCTTTGAAAACAAAAAAAACCAGCATAAAACGAAATAGAAATTACAATGGTATGTTGTTACAAGGTTAAGAGAAAAGCCATAACAAATCCTCCTAATTCCTACTATCCTAGCTTTCTGTTTGCAGATATTGATAGTACTGACCTATTGGGAGCTGCACACACCTCTCACCGCACTGTCTCAATTGTAACTACACAAACAAGTTGCCACATAGCTCTCGATGAGTCAAATCGTAATCAGCTGGCAAGTTTTACTACAGCTCACAAGTGGAATTTTGCTTATCTGGAGGGTAAGCTGTGGAGAAAAAACTTGACGTGCTAGAAAAAAACTGACTACAGATTTGGAATCAGCATACCAATTTTAGTCTAAATAAGCTCAAAAATCTAACTCAACAATTTTTTTTTCTTCAAATTGTTCCCCAGTGTAATTTGGTTATACCCTGAAAGTTTCAAGTTGAAAGATATTATGTTTTTTTTTTTTTTTTTTTTTTGTGTCAGAGGGTGAGCCTCCCCTTAACAAGGTGTATTTTTAAGGGGACCGCCCACCTTGAATATATCGAAAATTTATGTAAACATCGAAAATCAGTTTAAGTCATATAATGGTAGCTGTGGCCTTGGGCACACTGATAGATAGTTTTTCCCATATAAGGATATCTAAAGGGATTTGAATCCCCCCCCCCCTGCACCACGTGATCGCCACGCTTCGATGGTTTGCATCAGCTTAGACGATAAAATATCAACTATAATGCTATTTTTGAGTTTTCTTATGCTTTTCTGGGATTATTTATACGTCTGGCAATGCGTGCAACGTGCGAACGTAAAGCAGCTACCGGGTGCGCATCAGAGCTCCGTGGCTTTGTTGCCGCTGATAAGGAAGGATATGGGCAACTGCACTGAGTATTAAGATCCCGTTACAAATGTCTTTAAATCTTGATTAGATAGGTAATTTGCGGACAACTGGGTGCTAGCGACCAATATTTGATGTTATTTTCACCAAAATAAGGTAATCTTAAGTGTTCTTATGTTGAATATCAGAGTTTTCACTTATAAAACCAATGGTTTTGATATACTCATGTCCATTGTCATGAATATTGGTTTGAAGAAATAGTATTTGAAATTATGCTCTACTCCTGCATATCCTGATAGCCTCCAAGGAAGTGTTACGTCAAAATGTTTGGGTGAATATCTTTTTCCATTGATGCTGAAGGACTATAGATTATTCGCACAAGGGTAGTATGATTTCTTATTCTATAAAAACCATGATTAACGCCATGGATAATTTCGCCATTCGAAATTTCTGAAATATATACTGCCCTGTCTCAGGCCGTCTGCCACACGTACGATGTATATAGTGTAGTGAATCAATCACATAGGCGAAAGTTTTTTTAACTTCCTCAGGGAGGCACATGTGAGGCGGAGGATCTACTGTTTCCTTTCGAGCCTTGGCAAATAGCGCGTTTTCGCGACGTTCACCGCCCTGGTCCAGGCCGGGTCAGGCTGGACTGATGCTCGCTAAAATACATCGAGACTGGCCCCATCCCATTCGTCGTTCCTATTGGCTGGGGGATCGAGTGGGCGGTCCTCCGGGCAGAAATGCACACATTTTTAAAAAGCGCGCGTTTGATTTACATGACTTCTCAATGGAAAGTCAAGTTGCAGGGATGACTATGAAAAAATTAATGATGAAATTTCATTTCATTTACCGTTAATAACACTATCTAGTCGCCGTTAGTGCACTCGCCACTGTACTAATGTCGCAGGGGGGCATATATTAAGAGTTTTAGCATCACTACAGATCACATCACGTGCACAGTACGTAGTTTACATTATCTACATAACACTATAGCTACGGTACATGTCTTCAGTGACACATACAAGTCTGTAGTGATGCTAAAATTCGTAATATATGGCGCCTGGTGACATTAGTGCAGTGGCCACTATAGTGTTGTTGACGGTACATTCATTTCCCAAGATGTTGTTACAGCAAATTGCGAATATTGTAATTTTTCGTGCAATTACTTTAGTCTTATGGTCGGCCATCATGGTGTTTCATGTCTTATCAGCAGCACGAGAAGCTCCTGGTCGTCTTCCCCGCTGACTGTAGTGCGCATGCGCCAGTTCTCCCCACACTAGTCCAAGGTGGTCCTGCTCGCTGGCCTGGCCCAGTCTCGCCCGTTCCAATCCGCCTCGCGAAAACAGTGGCCGCCCGGGACTAGTCCAGTCCAGACCGGGCCAGAGCGGTCGCGAAAACGCTCTAAAAGCCTCCGGTGTTCTAGGAGGCCTTGGACCCTGCCAGCCACATGGTTTGTTTACAAACGTCTTGTCGTACACGGCTCTGGCAGCAAGTATAATAATGTCACGCTATTCCTCTCCTGGACCTCACCACACCACTGCAGGTGTCTCCTAGGTGAGGCTGTGCAGAAGAGGCGCTGCTACAATATCCACTGCTGAAGACTTACTTCTACAGCGCTTTCCTCAGTTAGGCGTATCAGGGTGAGGCGAGCTAAATATATCACGAGGTCAACACACAGGCGAAGGAAAACACTGAGACATTTCTGGGTTTAACGAGAAAGCCACAAGCCACAAGCACAAACACCAAGAGTACATGTATGTAAGCCAGCTTCCAACCTCTTCTAGACTGTCGTAAAGCACAAGACGTTCAAACACCACAGTCCCCCCACCACCACAATCACACCACCACGCCACCGCTACGCGACTCCTCCTACCCGGAACGGCACACCCGTCTCTTACCACGCCTGAAATCTCTGTCGTGTGTCCTTTGTGCCCACTGCCAAGAGCAGGCACCCCTCCCGCGCGCCACGGTGCCAGGCGCGCCTGCCTTGCCGCTCATACACACAGACCCGCCTCCAGCCACCACACAACCACCAACATGCCTTCCCCACCACCGCTACCTCCACCATCACCCCTTCATGCATCACACCATACGTAACAATAATATGGTTATATAGTACGTTGTTCATTTATGCATTAATCTAAATTTTTACCATTATTTAATGTTATATTGATTAAATGAGACGTTTAGCGAATCGGGAATTGTATGTACAAGTTGATTTTATGGAGAAAATAATTAATATTGTACGCATATATTTTCATTTTCTATACATCCTAAACACCATTGTCACACCAATGCTACATTTGTTTAATGGATTTGAATAATATTTTGATTTGAAAACTACATTAAAACATGTAAAAAAAAATCATCTATGAAGTCCTCAAAACATTATTAGAGAGGGATTCACAGGCTTTAACGGGATCATAAAACTCAGTGGAGTTGCCTATTATCGCAGTACCTTGGGTTCGAAGTTCCCAGCCTTGGTCCACATGCAATGTAAACACGGGAGGACTGAACAGCTGATCGAGCTGGCCTCGACTGCAGCCCATTGTGTTCACAAGTGGCGCGGTGGTGGCGCAGACATGAATCGTACAGCAAATATGAAAGTAACTTAAATTTTGGTCTGGTTTTAATGAAAATTCACTTAGTAACGTATTGAAAATAATTAGATAACATATAATTACTTTTTATTATGATATATTTGTTAATAGTGTATCAATGGACCCGTTTACTCACACCTAAAACACGGAGTATTATAAAGCTTTGGGTGCAATATAGGCTACATATCACTGTACTCATATTCTTTTTGCTGAGAAATGCACCATAAATGAAATATATGGCCTTTTTGGGGCCAAAATATCACAACACGGCGGAACGCGCTGTGATTGGTTGTGACGTAGTAACTGCAGACTCAGATCTCGCCTGATCAGCTGATCGGCTTGTTTTGGCTCAGCAAACCGCAAATTATAGTTTTATTTTACTAACCTAACTAACCTTACTAACTTGCATTACCCCTACTACCGCAAGATGACCAGTAATCCTCCTTCAAGTGATGTAGTAGGTATTCACTGTGTTTGTGAATATGTAAGTTGTAGTTTATATGGAAAAAGTGGATAGACAGAGATAAGTGGCCCGTGACACCTGACAAGTGATGACTTCTGGGATCGGCATTCCTTATAGGGAGCTTAAATGAACCTGCAATGACATGTAAAGCTAGACAGATAGACGAACTCATAGAGGAACAGGTAGAAATGTATGGCTTTCTTTCCTCACATAAGCAAAACATACACCCTTCGTCACTCTACTCACCACTACAACCTTTACTAACCATACATTTCTACCTGTTCCTCTATGAGTTCGTCTATCTGTCTAGCTTTACATGTCATTGCAGGTTCATTTAAGCTCCCTATAAGGAATGCCGATCCCAGAAGTCATCACTTGTCAGGTGTCACGGGCCACTTATCTCTGTCTATCCACTTTTTCCATATAAACTACAACTTACATATTCACAAACACAGTGAATACCTACTACATCACTTGAAGGAGGATTACTGGTCATCTTGCGGTAGTAGGGGTAATGCAAGTTGGTGTATTAGTAGGTAGTACATAATAGTAGCGGCCGCTTCACAGCTGTTTTGCTCTGTTGTCTAAGCTAGTGACGTCACAACATGGCGCCAGTCGTTTTAGAGCGTATACATTTTCCTGTACTTAAATTGGCTGTATCATCAAAAATACTGTTCACATAGAAAAATCAACATCACTGCTCAACTATATGAGGCTTGAAGATGTCAAATCAATCCTTACCTCAAGTTGAGTAAACGGGTCCATTATACTGTGTCTCTAAAGAAATCATACACCTGGCAGTGAGTGTCTGGGGATGTTGCAGCTCTGCAGCCCTATGCCACGAGCCGCCACTAGACACCAGTGTTACATTTGTTAAATGAATTTGAATAATATTTTTATTTGAAAAAACTACATAGAAGCATGTACAATAGATCATCTATGAAGTCTTCAAAACATTGTTTGAGTGAGATTCACAGGCTTTAACGGGATCATAAAACTCATTTGCAGTTGCCCATTGTCGCAGTACCTTGGGTTCGAGGTTCCCAGCCTAACAATAACATCCTTATTGAGTCAGAAACACGGTAACACACCCAAAAACCCAGAAAAACGAAAAAGAAGTGTATCTGAGCAATCAGAATACCAACCTGTATGTTCTGAGAATTGCTCAAACCTGGCAACAATGAGACCCTTACCTTGAGTGTCTAATATCCTGCCTTGCAACAGGGGACCAGATGTGCCTGAGTTGCTGCAAACATTCATAATAACTTCAAAAATATAATGGAACCTATTTTCAAGACACTTATAAAGTTTACTGACGTAACACTTCTTTATCATATCTTTACATATGAGGTATCAGTGGATAGCTGGATAAAAAACCAAAAAAATATGGTGAACATTTTGTCTGTGTCAGTTAGGAACATGACACTAGTGTTACAAACATATTTATTGTGGATATTTTTCTATATTTTAAGGGGGTCTGGGCGCCAGATGTACGATAATATAGTAATGGTACATGGTCGAATTTCAGTTAAACACTTCAAAAGCATGGACTTGATGGTGGCCACACTGTACAAACATTTTACAACTGTATCCGCTTTCTATTTTGTTTTTATAGATATTTTAGATAAAAAAATGGCAACATCTGGCAACCCCATATGCACGTATGCCTCTCTTTTGTCTTGGAATAAGCCTAAAAATTTTAACTCTGTTTTATTGGGGGTTGAGAAATTACATTTCCGGATGTTTCTGGCAACTCTCTGTATCGGGCATATAAGCACCATGGCCCCTAATTTCCTAATGAAATGAGCCCCTCAGTGGGCTTCAGGGGCCAGATGCTGAGAGTGAGCTAGGGCGCCCTATCCAATAGGGCGCCTGTGGTAAGGCGAAACGCCCTCCCACCGCAATGCTCAGTCGAGATTGCTGCCTTAGTGGCACCGCTAAAGGCGCTGAAAACTAAGGCATGGTCAGACCCTGACTTAGTGAGCTGCTGTGGGCCTTTGACAGACATTCATCTTCTGTTTATAAAGCAAATACAGCCTTGTTTCAGTTCCTACAACGTAACAATTGGTGTTTACGTATTAATAATGTTGCAAGGTGTGTATGAATTGATCGTGCAAGACTAATGCGGCACTATGGGGTGTTTTTATAAGCTATATGCTGGCGATAAAAATGTTGTGTTGTGTGTTGGTTGGGCGGGCGGGCTGAGGGCGAAGCGACTAGACAAGTGTCACCAAGGGTGCTCCGCCCGCACTAAAATGTTGTAATACGGTATTATCATATTACCAGATGATATTTAGGACAACTGAACATACCATCATCTTCACGAGACATTAGTGCATATCATGACTGTATAAAAATTACAGTAAACTATACCTATAAAAGATAATGAGAGCAAAATGAGATCGTGTATAAACATTTATTTTCTTTCACCTTTTTTTATTCAACTCTTCCTTACTCCTGTACTTTGGCTTGCATTAAATTTTCACTCACAGTCTCGGAATCACCACAGTTTTCCGATTATCATGGTATGTGGCACGTCCCAATGCAAAAATATATAAGTGGTCAAAACCTGTGATGAATGTCATACTTGTGACAAACAGTTTTCGGCGGGCCGCGGGGGCGAGCGTTGCCTTATTGCAGAGGTGAGGGAGGGAGGGACTAAAATTCTTGTTTTGGTGTTGAAGTGTTCAAGCCTTGTGATTGGTCGAAGCTGCCTAAACAGCGCTCAGACAGGCAGCGTGATTGGCTAGTAGAATTCTCGGACCACACCCACGCATTGGGCTTTAGAGGTGTAAGGCAGGGCAAAAGCACCTGAAATATCGACTGTACATAGCCTTGAGCGGTGCCTTAGCCGGGCCTGTTACAAAATCGCCTGAAGACCGGTAAAGCGCTCTTTTCGCCTTACCTCTATGGCACTTCTCAGCATCTCCCCCCAGGAGTCGAGAGGGGAAGGTTGCTGTTCTTGCCTCTCGCCCCATTCCCTCTAATGTCAACCAGTGCCCTTATTTTTTCATCATGGGAGTAAAGAAACATAAGCACTCTACAAACATTTAGGCGGGGTTCACACTACACGTTTTTGGTGTGCGTGTCTACGTGGGCGTGGCGATCAGTGACGTCACAGTGACGTCGCCCCGCACTCCCGCAGCTACGTAGAAAGAATTGGGAGCTCCGAATAATGTGAGCTGGGACGTGCGTCTCAATATCAGTGACGTCATCACTGCTCCAGCAATGTGGTCGCGGGGAGCCTGTGTTCACACTACACAGGCAGGAAGTGACGTCACTGTGACGTACTGTGAGTCACTGATGACAAGATGCACGTAGACTACGTCCAGCAAACACGTGAAGTGTGAACCGGGCCTTACACTCTAGAGTATGGAGGTACTGTTCCAAGTACAAAAACGCCAACAAGAACATCCTTGACTTCGCCGCTGCACAAGCTGTACTCGACTATAATGTTGGCTACAAGGAAGGAGACATTCTTCCAATTCTTGGATCGCCACACACGCATCCGTCAGTCATCCCTAGATGAAGAAGATAGAACACAGGAGCAGCTAAAGCGGATATCACACGAGGCGTTTCGTCGGACTGTTTCGTCGAACCAAACATGCATTTGGTTGGACCTGTTCGTCGAACACTGACAAAACACTAGCACACGGTTGAGCCAACCGCTTCACCCAACAATAAAAAACAAAGATGAAGCGATGACAGCGAGAGGCGCAGAGATTTTTTGTTAATGTTTTAACTTTAGGGGCATATATATGCGTAGCTACTGGTGATGAAAAGGGAGGAGGTGATTGTTAGAAGAGAACGGCGACATATGAAGACGCGTTCATGTGGGCTAAATGAGTTATATTGGACGAGAACTGCGCGGTCGATCGCTACCGCCGTTACCACTTAACAGATTATTTTTGCTTAGTATAATGTGCAGTATTAATCCATTTCTGCATGCGTAACCTTTAAAACATATATATATATATATATATTGAAGAAATTATAAGAGTCGTCTAATAATGCATAGACACACCCCGACCTGCCTCCCACTCACCCCCATCCCTTAGGAGTTAGGTTAAGTTTCGGTTATGTTAATATTCTCGTCAGGGGGTCGAAGGGGTCGGAACCCCTCCCGTTAGAACCTGCGGGGTGGGGCACAGTTGCTTTCGTACAATTCCGTCACTTCCCTGGTTTCTGAGACACTGACTATTATTTCCTGGCCAAGTTTTACAGTTTTTTCTGATGGAGATACATTGTTATCAAAGAAAAAGTGACCCTAGGATTTGGTGGAAAAAAATAACTAGGTTTCCAGAAAATAAAAATGGTAAATTTTTACGATGGCACCAAACTTCCCTACACAATTGGGAACATGGTTTTTGTTTACCTTGTTGTATTCTAAGAGACATTTTCTCCTTGAGCTTTCCGTCGCAAATCAATAGTTTCGGAGATATGAACATTTTAGGTGGGAGGAAGAATAAGTTTCCTTGTTTACAAAATGCCTCCCTCTTCTCTTCTTGTGACCTGCATTGCTTTTCTTTCGGAGGCGCACCCGTGGCTACCTAACCTAACCTAACCTAACCTTAGGGTAAATGTTTACACTAGGACCGAAATTACGTACACAATTGGGAGTGTGGTTTCTGTTCACCTTAATAGATTCTAAAAAACATTTTCTTTACGAACTTCCGTCGCAAATCACTACTTTCGGAGATATAAGACATTTTTAATAGGAAGAAGTGTAGTATATGAGATATGCAAATAAAATTAACCTAACCCCACCTTTAGACTCGCTAATCTAACCTAACCTAACCTAGTCCCACGCTTTAACCTCCTAACTAAAGCCAAATCTGCATTAAAAAAGTGTCCGAGGCAAGGAAAGAACAGATCGAGGCGATGCAGGTCACAAGAGGAAGAAGAGTGTGGCGGACGTAAACTCTTGTCTCGCCTCCCTATGACAATTTGCCAGAATTGTCATAATGCCATGAACAACATGGCATTATCTCCAAAAGTAATGATTTGCGATGGAAGCTCATAGAGATAATGTTTCCTAGAAACCACACGCCAAATGGGCCCCAGACATAACTACGTCACGGTTTGTTTACATCGGTGCATTGTGGGGATAAGGCGGGGTCGCCGCGGGTGGACCTACGAAGGGAAAACTACGGCGATGGAAGAATTTCGAGTTTTTTGCGCGAAATTGATATTCCAGGTGCTATATTACTGTGCTCTGTTCTCGCTGACAAACACTATAGAGAAGACCTGAGGTAATGGCTGATGTGCAGAGGCTTCTAAACCAAGAAAACAGAGTCATAACAGAGCCTCGTCAAAAGGTAAGCAACTGGTAGGTACGTAATGTGTCCCTACCACTTGCTTACTTCTTAATGAGACTCTGCTGTGACTGTTTTCCTGGTTTAGAAGCCTCTGCACATCAACCATCACCTCAGGTCTTCTCTAGTGTTGTCAGCGAGCACGGAAATATAGCACCTGGAATATCAATTTCGCCCAAAACAACTCAAATTTTTTTCATCGTCGTAATCTTCTCTTTGTAGGCTGTACATATTCATGGTTATGATAGTATTAAAATACCTTATTAATTGAGTTCCTTTTGTTGTCTTTGATGTAGTAGTGCTACATCATGGTTTAAGTGTTACTTGACGAGCCAATGAATACTCTTGAGTCTATACCAACATCACCAACCTTTGCTTTGATTTATCTTATTACTCCATCCATAAAACAAGTTGCATAACCACGGTGACATTACCCATCCTTGCCTCATGATACCTGCATGGTACTGTCGTCTACCGATATTTTTGTCCCTACACAAATCGGGAAAGCTCGCCGACAGTAATGGTTAGGTTGGTATCCGGTCATTTCGCCATACCATAGTCATTTCACCCACAGGTCATTTCGCCACACTATGGAGTCATTTCGCCCACACTATGGAGTCTATAGGAGCTAGGAGGTTAGGTTATATTTGTTTAGTGTGTCGAGAACCCCCAACCCCCCGCTAGGAGGTTAGGTTAGATTTCTTTAGGTTAGATTAGGGTAGGTTAGATTTGGGTAGTTTAGGTTAGATTTGGTTAGGTTAGGTTAGGTTAGATTAGATTTGGTTAGGTTAGGATAGGTTAAATTTGGTTAGGTTAGCTTAGGTTAGATTTGGTTAGGTTAGGTTATCGGTGGGTCAAGCCCCCTGCTAGGGTAGGTTAATTTTGGTTAGGTTAGGTTTATTTTGGTTAGGCAATTTCGTCATTTCGCCACAAGACATTTCGTCCACATGTAAGTCAATTCGCCCACATATAAGTCAATTCGCCCACTCTAAAGTCAATTCGCCCACACGATCCATGTCACGGAGTCATGTAACTATATCTTCCTCTGGCAGAAATGGAATGAACCACCAGTAAGCTTGGGCGAAATGACGGTAAAATTCTAGTGTTTGCCCATACTCTCCCACTTCCCCCAAACAAGTTTGGGGACCTGTGGGAATGCGGGGTTTTCGGGTGGGGAACAAATTATTCGTCGGAAACACGTAATTAAAGAGTTGTGTAGGGGGGTAAAATTCCCTAGATCTAGGGTATTTCCTTATATCTAGAGAAAATTGCCTAACCAAAATAAACCTAACCTAACCAAAATTAACCTACACTAGCAGGGGGCTTGACCCACCGATAACCTAACCTAACCAAATCTAACCTATCCTAACCTAACCAAATCTAATCTAACCTAACCTAACCAAATCTAATAGGTTAGATTTGGTTAGGTTAGGTTATCGGTGGGTCAGCCCCATGCTAGGGTAGGTTAATTTTGGTTAGGTTAGGTTTATTGTGGTTAGGCAATTTTCTCTAGATATAAGGAAATTACCCTAGATCTAGGAAATTTTACCCCCCTTACACAACTCTTTAATTACGTGTTCCGACGCATAATTTGTTCCCCACCCGAAAACCCGCACTCCCACAGGTCCCCAAACTTGTTTGGGGGAAGTGGGAGAGTATGGGCAAAACACTAGAAATTTACCGTCATTTCGCCCAAGTGGTTCATTCCATTTCTGCCAGAGGAAGATATAGTTACATGACTCCGTGACATGGATCGTGTTGGGCGAATTGACTCTTATATGTGGGCGAATTGACTTACATGTGGACGAAATGTCTTGTGGGCGAAATGACGAAAATTGCCTAACCAAAATAAACCTAACCTAACCAAAATTAACCTACCCTAGCAGGGGGCTTGACCCACCGATATGCTAACCTAACCAAACCAAATTTAACCTATCCTAACCTAACCATATCTAACCTAACCTAACCTAACCAAATCTAACCTACCCTAACCTAAAGAAATCTAACCTAACCTCCTAGCGGGGGGTTGGGGGTTCTCGTCACACTAAACAAATATAACCTAACCTCCTAGCTCCTATAGACTCCATAGTGTGGGCGAAATGACCGGATACCAACCTAACCATTACTGTCGGCGAGTTTTCCCGATTTGTGTAGGGACAAAAATATCGGTAGACGACATTACCATGCAAGTACCATGAGGCAAGGATGGGTATGTCACCGTGGTTATGCAATTTGTTTATGGATGGAGTAATAAGATAAATCAAAGCAAAGGTTGGTGATGTTGGTATAGACTCAAGAGTATTCATTGGCTCGTCAAGTAACACTTAAACCATGATGTAGCACTACTTATTATGAGGAAAGACAACAAAAGGAACTCAATTAATAAGGTATTTTAATACTATCATAACCATGAATATGTACAGCCTACAAAGAGAAGACTACGACGATGAAAAAAAATCGAGTTGTTTTGGGCGAAATTGATATTCCAGGTGCTATATTTCCGTGCTCGCTGACAACATAGAGAAGACCTGAGGTGATGGTTGATGTGCGAAGGCTTCTAGACCAGGAAAACAGCCACAGCAGTCTCATTAAGAAGTAAGCAAGTGGTAGGGACACATTACGTACCTACCAGTTGCTTACCTTTTGACGAGGCTCTGTTATGACTCTGTTTTCTTGGTTTAGAAGCCTCTGCACATCAGCCATTACCTCAGGTCTTCTCTATAGTGTTGTCAGCGAGAACAGAGCACAGTAATATAGCACCTGGAATATCAATTTCGCGCAAAATAACTCGAAATTCTTCCATCGCCGTAGTTTTCCCTTCGTAGGTCCACCCGCGGCGACCCCGCCTTATCCCCACAATGCACCGATGTAAACAAACCGTGACGTAGTTATGGGTAGGGTCCATTGTGTAGGGAATTTCGGTCCTAGTGTAAAATAATACCATATGTAGTCAGTGTCTCAGAAAAGGACCGCGTAATCCTTGTCCATTTTTACCTGATTTTGATATTACAAGTGGCCTTTTCTTCATAGGCCAGGCCTTTGAACCGGCTGCTCCTGTAGAATAAAAAAAAAAACACAAAAGGGAAACAGAAGAAAACAAAACTACATACAAGCCTGCAGTTTTATTGTCTATTTGCCATACAGCACATTCTTTCCACTCTTTCAGTCTCAATCATCCGCCCCTTGTCTCACCACACATGTCCCAGCAGCAATAACATCCATTCTCTTCCTGTCCTTTCAACCACCTCATTCATTTCACATCCCATTTCAGTCAAAACCATACGCATAATTTCCATTCTCTCCCCGTTATCTTCTCAGATCTCATATTCTATAATTCTACTAGTAATCATTTTACCGCAAAATGTAAACACAAACATCAAATCAACTTCATATTTCTGAAAATCTATCACATATATAATATAGACTGATATGTATTAATTTTACTGTAACGTATTATATGATGGTGTTCATTTCAATGCTTAATAATTGCTAACACTATTTATAACTTACAGAAAAAGTATAGACTTATTTTGACCGCAGAGTATGTTCGACAAAATGTGCAACATTTTGTATAATTTCACAAAACCATTTCATCGAACATGTTCGGCGAAATGACCCTCGAAGCTCGACCAAACAGTCCAACCAAATGGCAAGTTCGACGAAACAGTCCGACGAAACGCACCGTGTGATAGCCGCTTAAGGCATCCGAAAAAACTTATGCTGGTGAAGGATGATTGGAGAGACTCTCCTACGCGGCTTGAGATCGAATTTTAATTAAATGGCGCATCAGCTGACGTGCGTAAATTTAAATGGCCTCTCCTAAAAAGTTTATTTTTTATACTTTAGCAAAGCATAACTCGCTTAGTTTTCATTCAATTTGAGTGCGTTTGTTTTGTTTGAAGGAGATTTTATGACCTTTATTTTTTTAAGAGAAAATAAAAGTAATTTGTACCTGATAATTTTGTATCATTTTTCCTCCATAATTTTTTTAGTTTTTCACAGTACAGGGAGATCCCGAAGATACGAGCAGTTAGGTTCCACCTGGCATACTCGTAAAGCGAAATCTCGTATAACGAAACACATAACTAATGGTAAAATATAGGTTTGGTTCCAGGACCCCATCAATTAAAAAAAGAAGAAAAAAGACATGTTTTTCAAGCTAAAATAAAATTTGGTAATATTTAGTAGGGGTGCGAGAACCCTCTGAAGAATCCTATGATCCCTGGTGATATCCTATGGTGCTATCACAGGCGTGGGAGCTGACCTGACTTTTTCAGGAAGGCACATATTATACAGCTGATAACGGGGTTGTTGTGTTGTGCGGGCGGCGGCCGATTTCAGCCTCCAGCGGAGATCTCCTTGGTAATTATTTAGTAGGAAAGCGAAGACCCTTTGAGGAATCCTATGATCACTGGTGATATCCTATGGTGCTATCACAAGCGTAGGAGCTGACTGTCTTCTGTAGTAAGGCACAGGTGAGGCGGATGACGGCGGTTTTTGAGAGAGGCGGCGGACGGGACAGGCCGCCGCCTCCTCCACCACGGTAGGTTTGGGCAGGGTTAAACGTCTTATTACTCGTTATTACGTATACAACTTAGTGATTATGGTGAGATGTTATATACACGTGTGATTTGCTAAATCAATGTAGCACCGTGTGTAAATAATACTTCAAATAAGGGTGATTTAAAGATGTTATGATGAGGTGACTGCTGGCCGAGCTGGCGGGGCAGTGAGTGACGGAGAAATTCTTGCCGCGGGGCCTCCCCATAACAAATATTCACTATTTTAACCACATACCCACCTTCTACACCAAAACACTAGCAACACAGGCTCCTTACTTATATATCTTATATCTGATACATTATACTCCTTAAAATGCAAGCATTCCAAATAAAACTAGAATTTGTTTTAGATGGCGGGGACAGAAGGCAGAGAGAGGCAGTCTGGCATGCCATTCTTGCCCGGAAATATGTCTCACTGGCTTGTGATTGGTCGAGAAGTTTAAAAACTGGTTGTCATTTGGCTGGTGACGGATGACGCCTTAGCCAGTCCAACCTTCCTACTCGTTTTCGACCTACCGAGGGAGCTTTGTAGCGTCCGTCGTTAGGGAAAGTAGTATCTAGGTAGTGCGAGAGCAGGTTGTTGCTGGCCATACTACCTCCGTTGCTGGCTTCTCGCCCAGGGTTGTGAGTTTTTGTAGGCCACATTGTCGTACCGAGCCACCAGAATTATCATATTTTCAATTGATTATCGTTTCAACCTAGGTAAAATCATATAGTTTGTAAATGATTTTTATAAAGTTTATTAGTAAATAATTGTAATTATACATTTATGG
>JACEEZ010017579.1:0-12438 GCA_016584305.1 Chionoecetes opilio | reverse complement strand
CTTGGTGGCTTGCAATATTTCTCCTTAAAATGTTGTATAGGACACAACAAGCCATGATGACAGTGCATTTTTCGCCGGAGAGAGACGAATTTCCCCCATGAAATCATAAAAGCCCCGTGCATTTGTCCAATCGTTCTTTCAATGATCTCCTTGTTGGTTAGTGTCCCCTGGGGTTCTAAAATAATATAGGCGAAAGCTGTGTCTGTCTGCGTTTTCCCGCGTAGGTGCCCCCCCCCGTGCCCCAACCCCACATAGGGCACAGTTGTGGAACAGGGTCGACCAGGGCACATTTTAAGCCCACTTATGAGTGACCCCGATCACTTTTAATTTTTTTTATTTTTTAGCCATTTAGTCGGCAGCCCGGTCCGAAATTTTGCTCACCGGTATAAAATTTAGGGCAGAATGCTAAGAGGTTTTTTTTGAAAAGGGTTTAAAATGCCTAGAGTTGAAAAACATGTATGCATTGGGGGGGTGGCAGTTTTTATATGAGTTTCTCCCTTTTTCCAAAAAAGGGCCCGACAACGACAATTGTGTCCAGAGATAGTTTTTTCTGATTAGATCCGACTTTTTGATAATTTCTAAAGTGTAAAGCTTTAGCGGGTGCATTGATGGGGGGCGATACCCAACAACATCTTCGGGAATTGATTTTTGGGCCCCTTGTTTTGTTTTAAACCCAGTCCAACTTGGGATTGTCTCATCGGATTTTGTTTTCTTGCAAGGCCCAGACCAGATTTTGTTCCCGGGCGACCTGAGCAGACTCTTGTGTTTCAGGATGTGGCCTCGTTGGTTGGTAGAGGCGTGGACCCACTGCACAGGCTAATAGACTTCAACTCTTCGTGTTCAATGTTGAGGGGATCTTTTTTTCAGTTTGTCAATGCGTGGAAGTTAGGCCTGGGTGGAAAAGGGGTCCATAAACTTTGTCTGGACCGCTATTCCTTTGACTCGTGTGATGTACCTTTTCCAGAAGTGTTCCTCCTCTGTCTATATTATCCCATGCAAGTTTTGTGAAGAAGGGGGCTTGATGGAGAGTGGTAGAACAGCTCCTGGTAAAAAGCCCTTGCCAACTTTGCAGAACAGAGCGGTATCATTCTCTTCCACTGGTCAAAGACCCCCCTGTCCAATTTATTCAGTATCCGAATGCCCTCAGTGTTTCCATGAGTGTTTTCCCGCAAAAAGGAAGCAGGAAATTTTTTGGTGGTTTATACTGCCCACGTTAACAGGATACATGTCCTGGCAAAAGACTCGACAAAAATAGCAGCCCCTTTGGATTTATTCGTAGTACTAGTTGTATCCCCATGAGGAGCCCGCCCAAAAAATGCTTAACTCATTTGGTAGGCGATAGGTACTACTCAACGGATGATAGGGCCCAGGGGGGTAAAATATGTCCTTCTTGATGGCCGTTAGGATATGTGCGAATTTCTATGATCTTGTTTGATACTGTAGCTTTCCCTTCCAAATTTGGGCTCCCTATGTAGATTTGTTTTTCCCAAAGACAACACCCTTTAATGAGACCAGCATGGAACCATCAACAATTTTTCCTTTCGCGGAAAATATTTCTACTGCACCCCAAGCTCGGTTTCAGTTTCTGTGATATTCTTCTTTTTAATTTTTCAAAGTTTAAAACTCCACCAAAAACCATTGATTCCTTTTTGGGGTCAAGGAGGTAGGGTTAATCCTCTTGTTGGGGAAAATATTTTCCCTCTGATGATTCGAAAAGTTTTTTGGTAAGCTTCTCCTTAAACCTTGTGATACAGTAAAAATTCATCGTTACTTTCTCTTCCTTCATTCTCATTGCGTCCTCTTTGTTTTCCCAGTTAATTCCTATGCAGAAGCGTGGTAGGTGCCCCGCGGCAACAATGTCTCTACTGGTTATGCTATCATCCTGCCGTCTGCATTTCTGACGGCACTCTTCTTAGTGTTTGATTACTCTCAGTTGTAAGCTAGGAATGTTTCACGTGTTTGGGTGCTTTTTGAACTTTACCTTCTACGAATCCAATCGGAGCATAAACTTTGATTCATGTGTTATGTTCTGGAAAACTTTTTTGGAGGACAGTCACTACTACCGATAGTCACTACTACATTCACCCGCTTTACTTTTTTAGAGTTTTTCCCAAATCTTTTTCATGGGGAACATTTCTACATTTTCGATGAAGAATATAATTGGAACTTTTTTTGTCCAAAATTTTGAAACGTCTAGAAAGGGGACTTTCCTGTTTGGGGGCTTCAAGTAAAGGGTTAAACCCGGAGGCATGGCTTTAGGACGAAAAATGTTCCTCTCCGTCGGGTACTGCCTGGTGTATGATGCACAGTTTCTTGGCGGTGCCCGTGGCGTTTCCCTGTTAACGGGCATTCCAGGCCCCTACGTTAAGTTCCCCAGTACCACGACACCCATTTTGGTCCCGGATTCTTCTCTACAACACCCCCTTCAAAAAATTCGGAGGGAGTCGGCTGCTATCTACCTCTCCACTCCAAAAACCCGACCTTCTCGAACCACGACCTGCGGGGCCGGGTGGTCTTCCGGCAGTGGGGGTCTCCCCGGGGTCTCCAAAGTCGCCAGTTTGATCGTCCGGGCCGTCCTCGCCCATGAAAAACGCACCTGAAAAAAAATTTTTTTTTTTTTTAAATTTTATGTATGTATATTTATATAATTATATAATATACAGTTTGGGAAAAGGGGGGTAACTCCCATAAAGCTGCCCCTGCACAATTCTATCACATTTTTCTAACTCTAGGGTTTTACCTTCCCAAAAAACACTATTAGCTTTTCGCCCCAATTTGAACCGACCAAAACCCCCCCGGTGACGCCTAAATTACGAAAATTTGAAAAAAAAGTGGGTTGCGAGAATTGAGGGGAAAACCCTTTATGGGTAAAGGGGAATGGTAAGGGTGAGTGAATGGGGGGGGTGATGGGGAAAGGGTGAGTGAATGGGTTGGGGGTGATGGGTGTGGGTGGGGAATAGGTGGGGGGGAGGGGTAATAAAAATGGTAAAGGAAATGGGTGTGTGGATTGATACAGTTTAAGCGGGTCAAAAACATCTCGGGTACCTGGTGTTTGTGGTCAAAAGGCATGAAGAGGGCCCTGATGTTTGTGAGTTGGGGTTGGAGCAGATCGACGTGGTGTTTTGATGGTCAATAAAGAAGATGATTTTGCAGGTGTAGACGATAAACCCGGTGCTTTGGTCGCAGGGGGAGGATTGACCAGGTGTTTGTTGGTCAGTAAGGGGAGAGAGGGCTCGGGTTTACCCTTACATAGCACCCAAATTGGCGGACTGGCCCCCACGTCCAAAGTATTTCAGAAGTGCCCCGCAGAGGAAAAAATATGTAAGTCTTTCATAATCAATCTTTTTTACTATAGGTGACAACATAGCCCAATTTTTGATTTTATTCTACCTAAATTTGATTTGCTTATCCTAGCCAGTACCCGGGGGGGGGGGGGGGGGCAAGTCCCCCCCTATTTTTTAAAAGTGGGGGGAAAATTTTATTTTTTGTCCCCCCCCCAATTTTTTATCAAAACCATGACAGAAGTACTTGATTTGCTTCAGAATGTAGTTTAAATTAGTTGAGCACTTATCTTTAAAAAAAAATTTTAATTTACAAATTTTTGGGTATATTGTTATAGGGAAAGAAAAAAAAAGGGTTTCAATTTTTGGGGTACACACATCAGAAATAATATAAATATGGGTGAAAATTTATATAACAGAAATAAAATAAATACAAGGTTGGACACTTATCAATTTAAGGTACCACGCAGGTTAATTTAGGTTATCTTTGGTTTGTTAATGATTAGGCGGGTCTGGGGGCAAAGTACCCAGCAGGTATTTGGCTGAGCCTGGGGGGTCGGGGGCAAACCCCCTTGGAAAAAATTTCCCTCTGAACGGGGGGTGACCCCTGGTGTTTTTGGGAAATAAAACGGCCCTAAAGGGAAAAATTAAAATTTTAATTGAAAATTTGGGACCCAGTTACCCCCGTTTCATTGGGGCTTTTGTTAGCTTATTAAACCCAACAGGCATTGCTCTGAAAATATTTTTAATTTTAATTTCCTGTTAGAAGGAATTCCCCAGGAAAAAAGAAAGGAGCATTGATTAGCCCTGAACCCTTTTTGAAATTATGCTCATGGGAAAAACCCAGTCTCACCTTTTTAAAATATTATCTTTTATTTTTTCCTCCAAATATTCCTTTTCATCCATATTACAATTTTAGGCATAGTGAATAGGGACCAGCTTTTAAGCGTTGGTTTGGGGGGGAGCTTGAAATTTTAAAATTGAGATCCCCACCAAAAATTATTTAATATAAATATAAAAATTATAAAAAAAAAAAAAAAAATTTAAAAATTGTAAAAAAAAAAAGTTGGGGGCCCCTTTTAAAGTTAATAGTAAACATGGTTTGTCCGATAGGGATTTGTAAGGGATGCTTAACTAATAAGCCCCACCCTTTATTTTTCGCAAGCATGAGGGGAAATGTCTCTAGGTAAGACCCCAAACAAAAAAAACTAAAGGGTTTTGTCCATGCTTGAGTGTATGGGGCCCTTTTAAAGCTTCCATGGTACCTAAATTTTTTCCCCTAAAAATGTTTTAAAATAAAAAAAAACATTTAAAAAAGCTTTGTCCTTAAATTTAATCAACTTTTCTTTTTCGGCTTTTTTTCATACTGGGGGGTTTTCCCTCACGAAATATTAGAACCCCCAACCGCTCCTAAAGGAAACCAAAATCTGCGGCTCCAAAACACTTTTCCTCTCTTTTTTTTTTTGGGCCTTTTTCCCTCCCTCCTCCCTTAAAAAAGGGTTAAAACCAACCGGACTACGACAAAAAAGAGATCGCTAGACTAAAATTTCAAACTCTACAAATGTTTTTTCGTTTTTTCTATTGGTATAAGCAGAGAGGGGCACGGTACGAAAATTTCGATAAAAATTTAATATATAAATAAATTGGGGAAAAAATAAATATAACAAAAAATTAATAAACTCAGAAAAAAGGGAACCATTACACATATTTTAAATTTTTTAAAAAAAGCTAAATATGGCAGCTTGGGGGCCCCAAGTGGCATGGGGGGCCCGGGACCCCCATTTTTTCCCCCTATAGGGGGAAAGCCCGATCCACAGTGTTGTATTCCAGTCAGAATTTTTTTTTCCCTTTTTTTTGATTACATACGTTTTTCCCCTGGAAATGAACATTTCCAATCTGTATCTTTACTTCCCTCATTTCTATGCTTAACTACTGCTTTTGATACCCTTTTGGGGTGAAATTGAGGAAGGGGAAAAAGAGGACGTGCAGGAGGGAGGACATGGCCGGTGTACCACCTGCCAAAAAACGAGGGGAGGAGAGTGCAAGATGAACATCTACAACTTTTTTCTAAGCTTCACTTTAACCTCTTCCCCCAAACAAATCCACATCCTACTTTGATCAACCATCCTGCTGTAACATTCGTTCTTTCCCCTTCCCTTATCGTTTCACTATTTATTTTTAACCCTCCCCTTTATATGTTTTCCGTGCCATATGCCCTCTGAGTCTGGCCTTTTCCCCTTTTTTAGGCATTAATCAACAATCAATTTTCTACTTCACTTTTTCATTTTCCCCTTTTCACAAATTACACTGACTCTTAAATTGCTTTTTTACTTTGCAATTTATTTTCTTAAGATTCAACCTCTTCCTCTTCTGGGGGGCCCCCTCTGTTGATTTCTTTACACACTGGAAGCAAAAATCTACCACCCTATTCAGCACGGGTTTCCTATTTCCCGAACCCTTTAGGGCACCAATCGTCCCATTCCTTCCCAACAAATTTGGGTTTTTACTCCTTTTCCTACCGCAAAAACCCCACAGAGAAAATTCCCCACTTGTATTTTTTATTTTGCCCCTTTTTTCTTCCCTTTACCATCATTTCGTCTTGGACATATTCCCCTTCAGACCTCTTCTCCCTTTTCTCCAATCTAAAAATCTCCTTTGAACCCCTCCTTTTGTCGTCGCGTCAAGCGATGGCCTATATATATGCAGAATGTTGTCGAGTCCTGGGGGGTGGATTTTCCCCAACAGCCGAGGTTGACAATGGGATGTACAAGTTTCATTTACTGCCCGGCGCTGAGATTAATAAAATAGCTTTTTTTCGTGTTCCCACTTTCCCAGGCGTTCCCCTTTAGAAAAAAGGGGCCCTGAGTGATGCTTTTATGTCGCTCCCAGGCGCAACAGATCGCAAAATTCTTGGATATATCCATTACCTCTGTATATACAGCCCCATGGATCCCCGTCGTTTTCCTTTGTGGCCTTCAAAAAACTAGACTAGTCATGAAATTTTTTTTTACATAAAAAGCTTTTAAAATTCCCATATACCCTTTTTTTTCCCTGTGCCCGGTCTGAATATGAACATTAAGGAAAAATATACAATCAACAATAAATCTTGGGGGGCATCGCCGGGGGGGCGTCCCCCCTCGCCCCCCCTACGACGCCACTCCCGGGGGTCACCACCGGAGTTCCCATGCAGGCCCCTTTTCCCCTCCCAAGCAGCTCTAAAGAAACTAAACTTGCCCCAGCAGAGCCTTGTGGGGCCCCCTTGGCCTTCCTCCACGCCAGATTGTCTCTTAAGATACAACCCGTTTGGGAAGGGACGGTTCAGGGTAGCGGGCCACACCCCATATAGCCGAATTTTGGCGCTGAGGAAATATGCAGGAAATGGGCCTCGATTAATCTCCGGTGCAATCGCTGTTTTGACACAAAATCACCCAGCGTCCCCCATGATTTGCGAAACATTTTTTATAAAGGCATTTTTTTCTCTCTTAAGTCACTATTTGTGTCCATGCTCCAACCATAGGTAAGACAGGGATCAAAAGCGATTTTGAAGATGGGATCTTGTCCTCCTGCCTTTTTACCGACAACGCCAAATATCCCGCTGAGCGAGTCCAAAAACCCGTGGGCTTGCCATCCCCGAAAGTCTTTTTGACGGACCCGCCGCATTATGGACTGCGCTACCAAGGTATTAAAACTTTCCAAAGATTCAAGCCCTCGCCACACGCAGAACAGCTGTACTGCTTCATCTAGTAAGTTCCAAATACCTGGCCCTTGGTCTTGAGCCAGGAGACCTCAATCCCAAAGGGCTTTGCCTCCTCGTGCAGCGCCCAGGCCATCCCATGACCTCCAGCGACTCAGAAAAGATTACTGCTATCGGAAAAAAACAAGATCAGTATCGGGTGTTCCCGACGGAGCTCCACAATCACTATGATCTACAACCTTGTCCAATCCCCCAGTCCATACAAGCGGGGGAAAAGGATGGGCAAGGCGCACCCTTGCCCACTCCTGTATTCACAGGAAAAAAACTGGGAACATCTCCCCCAACTTCACAGCACTCTCAGTCCCAGAAAACAGACCATTTTCAAACCAATGCCTTGCAGGGAACCCCGAATCGCCCGAAGATCCCCTGACTCACGAGCACGAGTCAAATGCCTTTTTGAGATCAACATAGGGTGCAAGCACCCCTGTAGAAACCCAGTCGGCGTCCACCAGGGGCACGAAGCGCTAGGATACGGTCCGTTTTTGACTTACCCGGCGGGGAACCCGATGCTGAGGTCTCTGATGCCCTTTACCAGTGTGCGAATTCTGTCAGCAATAGATGGGCAAGCACCTTTCCTGGTAGTGAGCAGGTAATACGCCCCCCGGGAATTTTTGCAGTCCTGACGGTCCCCTTTCCTTTCAGAAGGGACGCCATCCCCTTTTCCCGTCAGGAGGAAAGGTACCTGATTGCCACACGGCAGTCAGGACGCATGCAAAAACCCCGGATCATGCCCCCACCCCAGCTTTGAGGAGCTCCCCACTGTATTTCAAACACCGCTGCCTTTCCCCCCTCAACTTTGCTAAGCCCCCGACTTCTAAAAAAAGGGGTGCTTTTTTGTAAGGGGGTCGGCTCCACTGCCTGAACCCATGGTGTGAAGCGCTCAGTTGGAGGGTCCACCCTGAAAAATGCCCAAATACCAGCCCAACAGCCATCTGCCCCTCCTGTCCGACACGAGGCGCCCATCTGCGTTGAATAGCACTCGCCGAGAAGGGACTTGGAACGGAGCTTCTTAGGGTCGGTGGCGGGTCGGAGGGATTTTGCTTCAAATGCCCTCGACTCCTCAGCGAGACTCCTGAAACCTTCCCTTGTTTCCCCAGGAGGGGTTTTAGTCCGGGGTGACAAGCCCTGTGCTGGTCCCGGTTCCCAGCCCCCTGGGAGAGGCTCTCCTCGTTTTCTCCAGCGTCTCCGTCGAGACAAAAACCAAAGCCTTCCCCGGGCGCTCCCCAAACACTCCTTTTGGGAGGGCCCGTAGAGTTTCACGTTTGAAGGATCCCCCAGTTTTACGGATCCCCGGAGACCGAGCACATCAAACCCCATTTTAGACTGCCCCCGCATACCCCGAGCACTTCAAGTCCTTTAGATTCTCAAGATGAAACACATATACAAAAAAATACAGGAAAAACAAAGCAAGTTCTATTAAATTGTAAAAAATGTATAAAACATTTCTGCCTATTGAGATCCAAGTGCCAAATCATTTAGTGACTGCAATCAAAAAAAACAACCATACAGGTACACAATTTCAAACTCGTAGTGAAAGACAAAGAATAATCACAGCAACCCCCAAAAACCTTTTTGATAATGCACCCGCGTGGGAAAGACTAGTTACATTACCCTTTACAATACATAAAA
Organism: Chionoecetes opilio; assembly: GCA_016584305.1. Lineage (NCBI taxonomy): Eukaryota > Metazoa > Arthropoda > Malacostraca > Decapoda > Majidae > Chionoecetes > Chionoecetes opilio. The sequence goes on along the minus strand of JACEEZ010017579.1, from coordinate 3,774 downwards.
ACATTCAAATATGCGGAAGATTTGGAAAAATATATCCTCACAATAGAGAAAATATCCCTTTTTTAAAATATTTTTACTTTTAGTATTCAACTTGGAATATATTAGACTAGATAGCATGTAATGCATTAATATAAATGTTGCAAAAACACTGTTATTAAAAATGATTAATATGGCAAGAACCTAAACAAAATTTTTAAAGTAGCCCCGTGTGAGATACTTAACCCTTTAAACTTTTGGTCGCTCGAAGAATGCACAAAGTTTTTTTGGGCCCGGGTATCAAACTCGGGACTCGAGAACACCACCCCCAGACATTACATTTCATCTAAACTTTGGAATGTTGAAATAGACAAACTCTACCTTTAATTTTAAAATATATCCTTACATTGGCATAGCTAATAGAATAAAATTTCTCAATCCTCAATAATAAATCCTCAATCCTAAAATCTTATTCCAAACGAAGTCCCCAATCCGAAATTCCAAAACCCCAAGTAAGGCCCTTTCTTACTAAACCGAAAAAACCCAATCCCAACTAACTTTAAAATCCTAAATTATTAAACCCCCAAAAAGGGCCCTTTCTTATAAATAGATAAACCTAATCCTAATAAATCCTAAAACGGGGGGGCACTTAAGGCAGGGGAACATGGTGAGGACCCTGGGTTTCACGGGCGAGCCCGTGCACGGTCCTGCATGTCTTGGCGGGGAGAGAGAGAGAGGATGAGGGGAAAGGGGGAGTGAAGGGTGAAAGGGGTGAGGTGGGGTCTATGGGCTTGTAGGGATAGCCTGGCAGCAAGCTCGTCATTGCCTCGACACCCCCCCGCAAGATTTCAAAATCCCCGCTTTAAGTTTAACTCCTCCTTCTTTACCCTAAACCCCCTCCCCTTTTTCACCGCCCGTTTCTCCTTTGGGTGGGAGCCACCTCCCCGACGGCCCGGAGCTCCCCCAGCATGCCCTTGTCTCCTCTTGGGAGCGTGTGAAATCGGTCACGAGTTCACGTACCCCTAAAAAAACATTAAAATTTAATCAAATAGTAAAAGTAATAATAATTTTGTTAAAAAAACATGAATTTATTAAGGAAAAGGTAACAGTTTTAATAAACGAAATAAAAAATTTAATTAAGGGTTATGGGGTTAATATGTACCCCTCATCAATGCCAATCCAAAAACCCCAGTCATTCATAGAGAGTACATAGCGTTTCGCCCTTTCAAATAACGACTATATAGCACAAATGAGTTATATAATGTTACCTGCAGGAGTTCCAGGATGTAAAGGTGCGGTAGGGTGGGCGGGAGGCTTTGGGGATGCTGCCCCTGGGGAGGCAAAGCACGCGCACTGGCAGGCCGTGTTGGTGCTGGGGTGAGGGGAATGGGCCCTCATCATGGGCATTCTGGCCCGGGACCTGGATTCATACTGAAAAAGATTATTTAATTTTTGTACCCAATTTAAAAAAGAGACTTAGTCAGCGGTTAACTTAAGATAAACTTATGTTTTAATAGCCATGGAAGGGGGGTATATATAATATAAAATAATATACTATATATATATATATTTTAAATTTTATATATATATATATAATATATATATATATATAATTATATATATATATATATTATATTTATACCCTATCCCAAAAAATAAATATAATTTTTTCGAATTTGGTAAGGGTGTTATTTTATGTAAATTGAATTTTAAAGGGGGGTTTTTCCTCTTCAACTTTTTGGTTTGAGCATTCTTGCTTGCAAAAATGGACTTTTATATTTTTTATGCAAAACATTGTTAAAGTGCGATTTGCATATAAGAATTGCTCAAAGCAAAAATGGGGAAAGAGATAAAATGTCTTAGAATTCCATTTTACATAAAAAATTGAGAAAAAAAAAAATTTTGTTAACGGCTTTTCTCAACCAGGGGACCAAAATTTTTGGGTTGGGGGACGATGGGAGGAAGGACAAGCCAGGGCGATGGTGCCCCACGCTATGGGAAACTGCACCCAAGGTTGATAGGGAGGAGCATGTGTCAGGGGGAAGAGGAGCCATCTGGAAAAAAACCTTTTTACACTTTTTTACCAAGGACCCCGTGCCACCCCCGAGAAGCCGCGTTTTAAGGTGGTCAGGCCTCTATGATTGCTGGTGCATACGACTCCACCAATCATGATCGTACTGCAAGGGGACCAACTAGGGCCAACAAGGGGGGGAAAGGGGGGGACTCACGCCCATTTTGGGAAGTCCTGGGACGCAAGTTTTTCTGGAGTATAGCGTGTTTCCAAAAACCCAAAAAGTTGCCCCCGCCCCCCTTTTTCACCAGCAGTCGCTTTCCAGCGGAATATTGGATGATTTTAGTTTTTTAAGGCGCCGCACGCGGGTTTTATTGACGCCCTGCCTACAGAAGGTAATGTAAAAATAAAACAAAAAAAAAAATTTTAAGATAGAATAAAAATATTTACAATAACAAAAACATAAAAGAACAAGAGTACATTAAAAAAACAAAATAAGAATATTAAAAACATCTAACTTTTTGAGAAGGGCCCGCCTTCCAATAAATGTATGGACTTCGTGTCCCGGAGAGAAACACCTTCTCCCAATGCCGGGAGAGACGGTAAGACCGTCCGACCCGCGACAAAGGGGGGCAAAAATTGCACACGTAGGCCCCCCAAAACGGGGGCACTCGATCAGCAAATGCCCACAGTTTTGGGGACCAAACAATCATCAAGAAGGAGGTGGCCCCCCCCCCATGAGGAACCCTGGTATATAGAGTGTGACCAATACGCAATCGTGCCAAGGCAGTCCCCCCTTTTCCGGGAGAGACCGCAGTAGCCCAGTCCTCGATACTTTGGCGGATGGGGCGCAGTTTATTTTTTGCCCTATAGTAATCCCAAAGTTTTTGCCAATGTTGTGAATGACTATGGATTGCCGAGGAAGGGGCCGTACGGCCTGCAAAATGTGATAGAGTGGTTTCTAGCTGCAACTTTTGCCAAGGCATCGCTTCCTCATTACCGGCAAACCACATGTGCCGGTACCCCAAAAAAAGCTGAACCGCCGGCCTCGCCTCTTTAGCAGTAAAGATTTTAGGGGGCATTTACCCAGCGGATGGGGGGAAAAAGTTTAAAATTACATAGGATTTAAAAGCACTACAAAATCACTAAAATTGTAAAAGAAACATCCGGGGGGGAAAAAAATCATGAGACATAAAAATAGCCCCTTTTTTCAGCCGTTAAAAAAAAAGAAAACTTGGAAGGGTACGCCCTTTTTTAAAAGATGGGAAACGGGCACCGTAACCAACCCTTTCGTCGATTTTGGAACATCCTAAAGACAGGGACCCCAATCTGATGGGCAAAAAATGGTCTAAAAACTGGCACGTACCTAGGGGGTAAAGACCCTTTTTGAACGGAAGGCTTTTGCAAAAGGACACTTTTTGGGGGAAGCCATGGACCGACGTCGTAGGCCCCATGCGGGGAGATCCGAAAGCAGGGAAGGTAGCGTCTCATAATAGCGTCAATCGGAAACCAAGGGGCTTTGGCAAGTTCTTTGCCCATGGGAAATTTTCGATCCTGATCACAGAACAGCACGGCAACTATTGAGTCAGGGGGGCGTTGGAGGCGATACCACATCTTACAGGAGGGGATGGGTTTTAAAAATCAAATGGGAGGGGAAACCCGCATCCACCAAAAAGACTTTGGGAGGGAGATGACCTGAACGCCCCGGTTGCCAGCGGACACCAGCAGATGTACCGAATCCAGCATCCGCAGTCGATGGGGTGGCAGAGGAGTAACTTCACATCCCA
>JACEEZ010017578.1:267500-271609 GCA_016584305.1 Chionoecetes opilio | reverse complement strand
TCCTTTATAAAACAATTTAGTGAGACCATGACCTATCTTGGTGAACCATTTAGTGAATCTTGATCAAACTAGTTTTCTAAATGTCTCTAATGTGTTTTGCAATATATATTCCATAACTTACTACACTGTTACTAACGGTCGATATTGATTAGTTCTGTCCCATTCTTAACCCCCTCGCATTCTATGACGCTTTAGGCGTCATTCGAGAAGGGATGTCTGGAACACCTATGACGCGAAACGCGTCATTCAGCCCTCCGCGGCAGAAAAATATTCGCCTAAAATCATAAATAACGCTATCAGCGTCATTTTTGGGCAGTGTTCAGTAAGCTGATCTATTTGAAAATTAAATATCTGCCAGCCCTCTGTAAACATTGTTTTGGTAGTGCGCAAATGAAATACTTTAGTTGCCTCCCGGCAGTCAGCCTGTCAGGGCATTGTGAGTGGCGGTGGTTTAAAGGCCGGAGACTCAAGAGTCTGCGTTAAGTGCATTAGCGTGTATTTCTTGCATAATAAATCTATGTGAATGACATGTCAGTACATATATGATGAAGATCACGATATTATGTACTGGAAATATGCTATACATAATCGTGTAACGTTGATTACGGACAGTTCAAGCTCATGAACGAAGTTTATAGCGATCTATATCCTATATACCCTATTAGCTTGAATGGTTGACGTGTGTGTTAGCGAAGTTATGATATAGAAAGTGAAACTGTGCAATGCAAGTTGACCTTTATATGAATACATACACAAGGGTAATTTTGTTATATATAAACACATACACACATTTATATTGCTAATACTTCGTGTTTGCACCTACACTATATTGCTTTGTCTGTACATTGGTTATTTAGTGTGTTTGAGAAAAATATACTGAAACAAGCGCATCTTCGATCGTTGTGATGCTTGACTGTGGGCGTATGTGTGCACGTATGTGGGTGTATCCATAAACATTTTTAGTTTTCTTGTTACTACAGTATATTCCACCAAATATTGGAAACGTGAGACGGAATGCGGTGACTATATCAAGGCAGAGGTAAATGGGGTTTGGCTTCAGCTCAAAAACTCTCCATCTCAAAAAAAAATTGAGGCTAGAAACTATCGGTTAGTGGCATTCTTGACTTTACAGTCTGAATATATCATAGATGCAACTTTCCTGCACATTCTCCAAACCAACTACCCAAATATATAGGTTGTAAATAATATTTCATTGCTAGTAGATGGTCAAGTTTACACTGATATATCTCAAGAAATATGGCAGATACGAATATTCTGAAGACATCCCAGAACTGGTGATAAAAATCGTCATTTATAATGTATACATAGAAAAAATATTTTTGTGATAAGAGTTTCGAAAAAAGAAGGTGGGAACATACAACACTGTCCGTAATATTGGGTAATTGATAAAATAACCAAGAAATATTCGCCAAAAAAAAGTTTTTTGACATAGTACTAAAAGCTTACAAAAAAATGTCTTTGTTTTTAGGAGCTCTACACAATGAAACAAAATTCAAAGCTGTATCATAAAACATTACTGAAAAAATCGAGAAAAAGTAAAACTTTTGATTGTTTCGCGAGAAATGTTTAGTTTACGCAAATTTTTCCGCAGTGCATATTCCCTTATCAGAAAACTAATGATTTCTATGGAAGACTGATATAATTCCGCTTCTTTTGTTATCTAACACGTCGAATATTTTCACAGAAAATGTTTTCTAGTGAAGAGTTGAAGTCAATTTACTGTGTATGCATATTCATTCAGAGTCTCATAGTGGCATTTTTTATGTGTGCTTTATAGTTTTTATGCGATAATCTTATAGAAGATATATATCCAAAGAAAACAGTATATCATTTACACTGATAAGAGTATTTGGTATGGGAAAAAAATACACTGGAAAGTAAACTTTTTTACGCGTAAAAAAAACATTTTGAGGGCCTCTCCCACGGGCTGCCACTGGAAAGGATTCATAAATATAATGACGGAATGCGCGAGGGCTAAATATGGGGACTACATTTCCCTTCCTCCACAATAACGGCACATCGCCTATCTCAATCGATTTCCTAAAAAATGTGCACTAACGACTCACTAACAACCCTTTGCATTCTTTTAATACTCTAGAATACACTTCATCTGGTCATGGCGACTTTAAATTCTTCATTTTATCTATACCCTTTTCCACCATTTCTCTAGTTATCACAATATCTTTGAGTTTCTCCTCATTGCTGCCATTAAACATCTGTTCATAATCAGGTATTGTATGTGTAATGTGTATCCTACTGAGTAAAAATACCTAAGAAATAATCATTTAAATTTTTACACATATCCTCATCCGTACTTAAGACCTCACCCTGCTCTAATCTTAACGGCCCCACTAATTCCCTTGTCTTCGTTTTTTTTATATCTGATAGAACCCCTTAGGATCGCTTTTTGCCCGTCCTACGACTTTAATCTCATAATTGTTTTTAGCTACTCTTGTTAATCTCTTCACTTTCCTCGCCATCACGTTATACTGCTCATTGCTCACCTGTCCAGCCTGTCCAGAACCTTAATTACATGAGTATTTTTACTCCAATGTTGTGTTTTAAACTCGTTGTCATCCATTTCGGGTCACTCTTCCTTGATCTCATCGCCCTATAAGGAATATTCGTTTTTTGTCCTGCAATTAAAATCTCTACAAATAATGTATAATCCTCATCCGCACCGACCTCACTACAACCTGTCACCACGCTGACCTTGGAACATTCCTTCCCCTCTATCCCACTCCCCCAGTTAATCCCCTCACCACTTCAAGACACTAACCACCCGGCCACCGCCTCCCCTAAAGGACAAGCACTACTCGTAGTAATAGATACACAAGATAATTGGTTAGCAATATCGGTCACAAGAAGCGAAACACTTTCTCTTTAATATTTATTAATATTTGGAACTCTTTTCTAGCACATGTAGTTAATCGAAACACAGTTGAGGCGTTTATTAACAAACTAGATGAATACTTAGCATCAACTGCCTAACTCGATTACTTCGGCTCTAAGTAATTAATATTATTACTTTTTTTTTCTTTGTAGCTTTAGCTTAGAGTATGTCTTTCCTTCAGTTTTTCCTATCAAATTCCATGGCAGTTTTCAAATACTGTATGGTGAGGGGTTTTTCTCACTTTTTTTCCTGCCGGCCTCGGCCGGAGGGAGAGGTGGGTGAGGATGAGCCTTCAACTTTGCTATTCTTTTACCTAGATATATCACGTAGATACTATAGTGGTAGAAAGTAGTCACACAGAAAGCCTCGTTTGGCCCAGTAGGGCTGTTGTTGTCTGTTCTTCCTTTGTATTCCTTTGTATTCTCTCTCATTAATCTTTCCCTATAATCTCCATTCTTCATTAATTTTCTTGTTCTATTTTTCTTTAATGTCCATTTCGTTTACGCTTCTACGTTTTCTTCTTTTCACCTTTTCTTCTTCTTCTTCTCACCTTATCTTCTTCTTTTCACCTTTTCTTCTTCTGCTTTTCATATTTTTTCTTTTTTGTCACCTTTTCTTCTCTTTTTCACAGTTTTCTTTATTTCTTCATCTCCACCTTCTCTTCATCTTCTTTTTCTTCCCTTTTAAATAAAAATATATATTTAGTTCAAATTTCTTCCCTTCCTTTTCCACTTTTATATTCCCCCGTTCTCCTTTTTTTTCTTCATAATATTCGTCGTTGTTCTCCTCCTCCTTCTCCTCTTCCTCTTCGCAAATAGGTCTCCTGGTGTCTGTTATTCCCTTCTTCCTCAATGTCTTCTACGACCCACCATCATCACATTATCGCATCTTTCTGTTCTTTACTGTGCGAAAAGGGGGTTTTATATTTATTTACTTTCCATCTTTCTCTCCTCCTTCCCTCCTTTTCTGTCCTTCATATTCAATTAAGGATGAAAAACTGCTTATGATGACAATAATATGCACTTAAACGAACAAAGTAATGGAGAGGAGAGAGAGGGGAGGAGGGGGAAGGGAAGGAGAGAGAGAGGAGGAGAAGAAAAGAGAGAGGAGGAGAGGGAGAGAGAGAGAAAAGAGAGAGAGAGAGAGAGAGGAAAAGGAGAGGGAGAGAGGAGAGAAAAGGAGGAGTGAAGAGGAG
>JACEEZ010017578.1:247500-262500 GCA_016584305.1 Chionoecetes opilio | reverse complement strand
GACTCTAACCGCTCCGCTATCGCCTCCCACACCCCATGTATGTGTGTGTGTGTGTGTGTGTGTGTGTGTGTGTGTGTATGTGTTTGTTTATGTGTGTGTGTCTGTCTGTGTGTGTGTGTGTGTGTGTGTGTGTGTGTGTGTGTGTGTGTGTGTATGTATGTGTGTGTGTGGTGTGTGTGGTGTGTGTTGTGTGTGTGTGTGTGTGGTGTGTGTGTGTGTGTGTGTGTGTGTGTACGTGTGTGTGTGTGTGTGTGTGTGTATGGAAAGAACAAGTAAAAAAATGACGATCTTCAAACTCACACACCAAAAAAAATATATATATATAAAAGTAAAAAGAAACAATCCAAAAATGTTGATTATAATTAATCAATGTTTCAACAAACTATTTGTTTCCCACAGCTTAGTTCACAACATTTAAGAGAGACTCGTAAATCAAAGGAATTAAATGTCCTTATTTTTCCATGTGACGAGCTTATTTCCCTGATTCATTCCTTTCCCTTACTTACCAATTTTTTTAAAGGTGAAGTGAGTGAAATAAAAAATATTTCCTCTTCTTCCTACTTTTTTTCCTTAGTTCCTTTTTTTTGTATTGCATTATTTCAAGTTTTTTTTCATTAATTTGTTTGTCTGTTTTTCCTGACATTTTTTTTCCATATTTTTTTTTTTTTTTTTTTTTTTAAACCTAATACATTGAAAACAGAAGGGGAGTTGATGTGCTAAAGTCCTGACTGGGACGCCAAGGATTATCTATAGCAGTATTATATTTTAAACATGACAATAATTATACAAATAATATGGAAAAAGTACAGCAATTCTCTACTATGAAATAATACTGATACACAAGTGATTAATACATTATACAAACAACTATACGCTAATACACATAATATAAAGAAAGTATACTAATATATTGATACACATATATATATATAAAGAAATTACTCTAATGTATAACATTAATCTTAGAATACAAATATTTATTCATTATTTTTATTACATGTTTCTATTGCGTTAGCTCCGCTTGCAGCCAGGCATTTACGCTCGATTTGAGGGCGTGCAGGGAAGTGGTGAGGTGCAGGTCGGTCTGGCGCACCAAGGTGTTCCAGAGTCGATCATAGTGGGGTAGGAAGGAGCGGAGGTAATGTTCCGTCCTCGCGAAGGGCACAGTCACTTCATGGTCGATGTTGTGGGCCGCACGGGTAGAGTGGGAGGGCCTGGCCCGTGGGTTGAGGCGCAGCTCTGCTAGTTGTAGGAGCTGCATCCTGTGAGCCTTGTACATGACGCACATGCCTGCCACGTCACGCCGCTGCTGGAGAGGTTGAATTATCTGTGCAGCAGCCTCAGGGGCTTTCAGCCGGGCCAGCCGCTGGGCTCTGGCTTGAACCCAGTCAAGGAGGCGGAGGTATGACGGGGAACAGGAGGACCATGCGAGGGGCGAGTATACCATCAGGGAGCGGACTTGTGACTTGTAGAGAGTGCCGACTCACTGAGCGTCCAGGAGGTGCGCGATGCGTCGGATGCAGCTCAGTTTCCAGGCAGCATCCTTGGCGAACTTCCTGACGTGGCTGGTGTATGTGAGGCCAGAGTCGAACTCCACCCCTAGGATGTTGACTGACTCCTGGAGGTGTATTTTTCTGCCTTCCAGGAGAATGGCGTGTTGGTCCCAGTTGACTGCATCTAGCCTGCGGGAGATGAGGACGGCTTGGGTCTTGCCTGGTGCAAAGGTGACTTGCCATCTCTTGCCCCAGGAGGCGATGCTCTGCAGTGCCTGGTTGATACGAATGACTGTGTTGTGGCGGTCACTCCTCTCACAGGTGAATGTGAGAGTACAGTCGTCTGCGTACGCTCTTCCCTCAGGAATCAGCTGCAAGATATCGATGAAGTAAACGTTCCATAGTAATGGCCCGAGTACACTTCCTTGAGGGACACTGGCTTTGATAGCATTTTCAGAGGAGGTGTGACCATTCACCACCACGCGCAGAGTTCTTTCATGAAGGTAATCTTGCAGGAGGTGTAACAGGTCCCCACAGATCCCCAGGCTTCTCAGCTTGGTAGAGATGCCCTGATGCCACACCCTATCAAAGGCACCAGCGATGTCAAGGGCGACGACGAAGGTGTCTTCGCCCCGATCTAGGGAGTGGTTCCAGGCTGCTGAGTGCAGGAGAAGGTCTGCTGCAGATCTCCCCTGTCGGAAGCCGAATTGCCGTGAATTTAGCAGGCGGTGAGCGTCAAAAAAGTTAGTGATTTTGGAGGCAATGATGGACTCAAGAACTTTCCCAACAACGGAAAGGAAAGAAATGGGGCGGTAGATATGAGGATCGCCTCTGTTCTTCTTTTTGTGGATAGCACAGACTCTCGCCACTTTCCACTTAGATGGCCACTGCTGAGATGAAAGGCACTCCCGGAAGATGGTAGCAAGAGGCACAGCAAGTTGTGAGGCACATCTTTTAAGCAGGTGAGGGCTGATACTATCTGGTCCCAGCGCTTTCTTGGGATCAACTTGTTGAAGTTGTTGCAACACCTCCTCCGTGGTAATGATGATGTTCCCTAGGGCGGCCTTGGTTAGAACCGGAACTGTAGGAGGTTCACGTTCTGGGTCATGAACTGTCATCTTGGAGGAGAAGTGGGCAGCCAACACCTGAGCTTTACCCCGGTGACTTGTGACAACAGAGCCATCAGGTGCTGTCAACGGTGGGATGTTGTCGTCACGAGAGAAGCCCTGTTGTTGTTTGATGCTGCTCCACCAATCCTTAGTGCCCACTGACTGGCCTATTAGCTTTCGCTTGAGGTGATCCCTCCAGTTGTTGATCGCCTCTTTCTGGACTCTTTTCATATTTTCACAGGCCATTTTGTGCTGGTGTTTATTCTTATTGGGTTTATTCTTCTTGTGGGGTGGGACTTATATCGCAGCCAGGCCTTGCTCTTATTGTCTGCTGCTTTCCTGCATTGAAAGCCAAACCAGGGCTGGTCTCCCGGTTTAGACTTGTATGTCTGGCAGGGCACAAATCTTCTTTGGTGGGACATCAGGATTTCTGTGAAGTTCTTCACTTGTGTGTCAACGTCACCTGTAAGCACGTCAGACCACACGATGTTGTTAAGTGTTGCCTTCATTGCATCCCAGTCCCCCTTGTCCCATAGTCAGTTGGTGCGAGTCACTGCCTCATCTCTGTCGATGGCCAGCTTGATCTTGGTGAGAACAGCCAGGTGGTCAGAGGAACCCACTGTTGCTAGCGGGCGGCAAGTTACTATACAGCAGGGCAAATCGGTGATTACAGGGTCAAGTGAAGACCCTGAGATGTGGGTGGGGAAGTTGACGTGATTGGTGAGTCCAAACACCGTCAACAGCTCGTCAAACTGCCTCTGGACAAGGTACTGGTTGAGATCACCCACAATGATGAGATGCTTACAGGAGTGCTGGAGGAGCAGGGCTTCTAAGTTGGTGGTCAGGTAGCGAAGGGGTTCACCACCTTGCCACTGTGGACGGTAACACGTGCACAGCAGAATGGAGTCTTGAGTGTGTGTCCTCAATTTGAAGAACATCATCTCCATGTGAGCAGGAAGGTCGACGGGGAGAGCTTGTACAGGGAGGCTGTTGCGGAAGCACACAGCGGCTCCCCCAAAGGTACCTTGGGCTCTGTCACGTCGGAACCAACTTGAGTAGCCACCTATCTGCCCAAAGTTGTCTGGCACTGAGGAGTTGAGGAAGGTCTCAGTAGTGGCAAAATGATGTCAGGACTGTGTGGCAAAACATGGCTGTACGTTAGGTCACCGACGTTAGTCTGGAAACCTCTAACGTTAGCTGAGATGATGGTAAGATTACCAAGCGCTTGCCTGCGGGGCGGTGTAGCTCCGGGGTGAGTAGCGATGTTGGCTGTCATTGTGAGGGGAAGGGAAGGTTTGAGGTGGTGTCCAGCCTCTTACCTGTGAGGTGTCAGAAGTGGGGGCAGGAAACGCAAAGCTCTTGTTTAGGGAGTGAAGTAGCCAAGCGCTATTTTTTGCCTGTTCCGCAGACAGCTGTTTGAAAAAATCTTCCTGCCTTTCTTGATCGAGGCGCGTGCGGCACTCCTGGGTGGTGTGACCGTGGCGCTAGCAGTAGTCGCACTTCAATTTCCTGAAGCAATCGTTCTCCGTGTGCCCACTTCTCTTGCAGTGATGGCAGTAGCTTCGAATCGGTGCCCGGGCTGTTGGAGCAGACCTAGCTGAATCGTGCCGCCTTGCAGTTGTGGGGCGTCGGGAGGGACTGGGAGCAAGGTGCTCTTGTCATCTGAAGTTGAAGTTATCTGCTTGATTATTTTGGTTGGATACCTGTGAAGTGCGAGTACGAGTTCTCGGGGCAGGTGGGGCGCGAGAAGCCCGGCGCTCAGGACTTGTGGCAGTGGAGACACTGATAACCCGACGCTCTGGACTCGCGGCAGGGAGGGTGTGGGTAGCGCGGCGCTCGGGACTCGTGATAGGTGAGGCGCGGGTGGTGTGGCGCTCAGGGCTCGCGGCCGGTGTAGGCGTGTTCTCTTGATGAACGTTCACACCACGTCTGTGTTGTATGACAACAGACTTAAGTGGGAGTGGCTTATCAGACGTCCACCAGGCCTGTGAGGTTTGATTTGTGGCAGTGTGTTTTTGCCACTGGCGATCAATCCATTCAGGCTTAGCGCTTGTGGCAATGGTTCTGGTGTCAAGCTCTTCAAGGCTGGACTTGGTTACTGCTATGTTGTCAATAAAGTCCAGGATGGTTACTACAGCGTCTCTCTGCTGGGCGATACGCTGGGATGTCGTATCAAAAAAGCCGAGGATGCTGCTTTTTCGTCGTAGCTCTCCTCTTAACTCCCTGATGATTTTGACTAGAGCTCCGGGGGGAGATGCTGAGAAGTGCCATAGAGGTAAGGCGAAAAGAGCGCCTTACCCGTCTTCAGGCGCTTTTGTAACGGCCCGGCTAAGGCACCGACTAAAGCCCATGTACAGTCGAAAGTTCAGGCGCTTTTGCACTGCCTTACACCTCCAAAGCCTATGGCGTGGGCGTGGTCCGAGAATCCTACTAGCCAATCACGTTGCCTATCTGAGCGCTGCTTAGGCAGCTTCGACCAATCACAAGGCTTGAACACGTCTCTGCTGAAGCAAGGAATGTTGTCCCTCCCTCCCTAACCAAGCACTTATGGCAAGGACACACCGCTCTCCCCCGCCAAAAGCTGTTTCATCACAAGTATGACGTTCAACGCAGGTTTTGACCACTTATATATTTTTGCATTAGGACGTGCCATACACCATGATAATCGTTAAGGTGTGCCGATTCCGGGACAGTGAGTGAAAATTTAATGCAGCAACATTCCAGGAATAAGGAGAAGATGAATAAAAAAGGTGAAAAAAAAGTTTTTAACACGATTTCATTTTGCTCTCATTATCTTATTATAGGTATAGTTTACTGCAAGTTTTATGCATTCATGATATGCACTAATGTCTCGTGAAGATGATGGTATGTTCAGCTGTCCTAAATATCATCTGGTAGTATGATAATACCGTGTAATAGTACAACATTTTAGTGCGGGCGGAGCACCTGCCGCCCGCCGCCCGCCCCTAACCAACACACAACACAACATTTCTTATCACCAGCATATAACACCCTATAATGCCGCATTAGTCTTGCACGATCAATTCATACACACCTTGCAACACTATTAATACGTAAACACCAATTGTTACGTTGTAGGAACTGAAACAAGGCTGTATTTGCTTTATAAACAGAAGATGAATGTCTGTCAAAGGCCCACAGCAGCTCACTAAGTCAGGGTCTGACCATGCCTTAGTTTTCAGCGCCTTTAGCGGTGCCACTAAGGCAGCAATCTCGACTGAGCATTGCGGTGGGAGGGCGTTTCGCCTTACCACAGGCGCCCTAGTGGATAGGGCGCCCCAGCTCACTCTCAGCATCTGGCCCCTGGGCTCTAATTGCTGCAGTTCTTCATAATCATCATCGGCAGTGAGAAATTCAGTGGAGGCAGCATCGGAAGGCTCAGTCTCACCCTGTGATGGGTGTGCAACTGCCTCCTGGAAGACCACGGGGGCCGAGATCCCCACAGCCTCGCGTAGAACACTGACTTGACAGCAGTCGAGTGTTGTGTTGGTGTTGAGACAGCTGGTATGGGCGATGTTGGGGCAATCACCTCCTGAGCACTCAGCGACTGATTTATCGGTGGTTGTCTTGCCACAGACTGCACACCAACGACCAGGTGTGTATCCAGGTAGGCCGCGGGGCCGTGCGATGAGGCGGTGGTGACTTACATCACCAGTCATAGTCGCAGTGCGGGTTGTGGTGTGAGGCAGTACGGTGGTGGTGGTGGTGGTGGCGTGGTGACGTGCCGCAGTGCTTGTCACTTGTCAGACAGGAAGGCAGGGAGGGAGGGGGAGGGAGTACTGTCTTTGCAAACGGGAGGCTGGCTGGTGTTATTTCACCCAGAGTTGAGTTCTCTCTGCAGATCCTCCAGGAAGCTGGGACAGTACCAAAGTAAGAGCAAGGGAGGAAAAAATGGAAAAAAATGAACAGCGATGGCAGATAAATCAAAAGTGTTGGGTGGGTGGATGTGTGGGTGGCGAGCGCGGGGTCACTGTATCGGTGTTGATAGGTGACTATCGGGGCTAACCGGTGACGCCTCGGCGTAATTTGAAAGAGGAGAGTGGCAGTTGACTTATTGATGGAGGTAAAACCTCATTATTTTTGTCTTTTGGTATTGTTTGTATGAGAGTTTTTATCCCCTGTGTGATCAGAAGATCGTTACCGACAGATGGTCAACTTTACGCAGTGAAGTGGCTCAGTTTTCCTAAGGAAAAGTTATAATTTATCAGGAGCTTTATAACACCATGACCGGAGCCTGCGCGCGCGTCTTCTCTCCGTCTCCGTGTCTTCGCGTCTTCTCTCTCTCCTCTCTCTCTCTCTCTGTCTCTGCTCTCTCTCTGTCTCTGTCTCTGTCTCTGTCTCTGTCTCTGTCTCTGTCTCTGTCTCTGTCTCTGTCTCTGTCTCTGTCCTCTCTCTCTCTCTCTTCTCTCTCTCTCTCTCTCTCTCTCTCTCTCTCTCTCTCTCTCTCTCTCTCTCTCTCTCTCTCTCTCTCTCTCTCTCTCTCTCTCTCTTCTCCTTTTTTTTACCTTTATTCTAATAAGTTTTACAGTCAGGAGCTTTAGCTAGACTACTGAGAACTATCTTTGACTTCTAAGATTTGTAGATTATTCCTAGCTTAAATGTGTTACTATTATAATTCAATATTTTTCTATTTCATTATTCAACTACTAAATTAATTTTCCATGTACTTGGACAACATGATGTGTTACTATTCTAATTTTACATTTTATTTTTCACTACTAATAATTTATATGTAGACATAGTTGAACTTAAGCATCATTGGGCTTACCGGTAGGTACTTAATACTATGGCTGCTTTATCCAAGCATTCACAGCACTCTTGAAGGTCTGGAGTGACGAGGTAGAGTGAAGCTGTGTCTGTTGTACCATGCGGTTCCACATTTTTGTGTAGCGTGGAAGGAAGGAACGCAGAGAGGTCTTCATCCTGGCAAAAGGGACGATCAGTTTATGGTCCCTGGTAGCAGCAGTTCGTGTGTTGTGGCCGTGTGGTCTTGCCCAGGGCTATCAGAGAGCAGCCAGGTGCGGGACATGCTGCTTGTGTGTCTTGTAAGCGACACACAGACCTGCTACGTCGGGACGCTGCTGCAAGGGTTGCAAAGGAAGGAGAAGCTGGTCCGGCAGAGCCTTCAGACGTATTAACCGTTGGGCTCGGGCCTGTACCTTGTTAAGAAGGCTCAGGTACAAAGGGGGGCAGGAAGACCACGTGAGAGGGGCGTACTCCATAAGGGAGCGGACTTGGGCTGCGTATAAGGTGGTGATCCCTTGGCAGTCAAAATGGTATGAGACACGCCGGACACAGCTAAGTTTCCAGGCGGCTTTCCTTGCAATGGTTCGGATGTGGTCGGTGAAGGTTAGGACGCTATTCACTTCCACCCCAAGTATGGAAAGGGACGTCTGCAGGAGCACCGGCCTCCCACCCAGTAAGATGGTAGGGATGGGAGTATCAGGAGGACGTTGTCGTCGGGAGATGAGCATTGCCTGGGTTTTCTCTGGAGCGAGATCCACTTGCCATCGACGATCCCATTAGATGATGGTTTGGAAGACCTGATTTATGTGAGCGACAGTCGTCCGATAATCACCACCGTGCGCAGGGGAATCTTAAGGTTCAGTCATCGGCATATGCATGTGCCTCTGGGATGAGCTGGAGCAAGTCATTAAATAATACATTCCAGAGGAGAGGGCCGAGCACACTGCCATATGGGACGCTGGCAAATATCGGGTGTTCCTCTGAGGTTTGACCGTCCACCACCACTCTGAGAAATCTGTCCCGCAGGTAGTCTTGCAGTAGGAGCAGCAGATGACCGCGGACACCCAAACTGTTCAGTTTGGTGATGAGGCCGTGATGCCAAACCCTGTCAAATGCTCCCGCAATGTCAAGGGCAATGTCAAAGGGCTCTCTCTCTCTCTCTCTCTCTCTCTCTCTCTCTTTCTCTTTCTCTCTTCCCCTCCTTTCTCTCTCTCTCTCTCTCTCTCTCTCTCTCTCTCTCTCTCTCTCGTCTCTTCTCTCGTCTCTCTCTCTCTCTCTCTCTCCTCTCTCTCTCTCTCTCTCTCTCTCTCTCTCTCTCTCTCTCTCTCTCTCTCTCTCTCTCTCTCTCTCTCTCTCTCTCTCTCTCTCTCTCTCTCTCTCTCTCTCTCTCTCTCTCTCTGTCATCAAATTTATCATCCCTTCACTACTCATGACAAGACAATTACCTCCATTTAAACTCCTCCTCTTCTTCTTCTTCCTCCACAACCACCAAATCCTCATCCTCCTCCTTCTTCTCCTCCTCCTCCTCCTGCACTCCATTAAAACAAGGGCAATCTTTATATTTTTCTCTCATTTTTACACACGCTCGGCGGAGATTCAACTAGATTTCACACTCAGATGGTTCAACCTCCGCCAAAAGTACTACAAATACCATGTGCTGCATCGATCAAACCCGGCGGCGCCAAACTGGATTAAAACTTGTTGGTAGGGGTTAGGGCGAGAGAGAGGGAGAGGAGAGAGAGAGAGAGAGAGAGAGAGAGAGAGAGAGAGAGAGAGAGAGAGAGAGAGAGAGAGAGAGGAGAGAGAGAGAGAGAGATAAGAGGAAGAGAGAAGAGAGAGAGAGAGGGAGGAGAGATGAGAGAGAGAGAGAGAGAGAGAAGAGAGAAGAGAGAGATGAGAGAGCAGATAGAAAAAAAAAAAAGGTAAAAAGAAAAAGGTTAGTGTAGTGAGTCTCTCTCTCTCTCTCTCTCTCTCTCTCTCTCTCTCTCTCTCTCTCTCTTCTCCCTCTCTCTCTCTCTCTCTCTCATCATCTCTCCTCTCTCTCTCTCTCTCTCTCTCTCTCTCTCTCTCCTCTCTCTCTCTCTCTCTCTCTCTCTCTCTGCTCTCTCTCTCTCTTCTTTTACTCCTATTCGCTTAGTTTTCTTCTCTTTTCGCTTTTTTTGAGATATATTTATCTTTTTTTCTCTTTTTTTCGGTTGGATACATTATATTGAAGTTTATTAATAAGAGGTACCGGACAAACAAATGGGAGAATGTGGTTGAACATCACAGGTAAGGTAATTAATGATAAGTTTTTATTATCAGATTTCTAGCTTTCACTCGGAACTTGTAATAACTTATACAATGATTGGCTTTTAAAAACAAAACAAAAGGAGTTGAACTGATTTACGTGTGTTTTGAAACAAAAATACAGAATTACATCACAATAAAAAAACGTAAAAGATTGTTCTTTAACGACCGCACGCACGCACGCACGCACGCACGCACGCACTCCCGCACGCACGCACGCACGCACGCACGCACGCACGCACGCACGCACGCACGCACGCACGCACGCACGCACCAGCACGCACGCACGCACGCCGCACGCACGCACGCACGCACGCACGCACGCACGCACGCACGCACGACGCACGCACGCACGCACGCACAGCACGCACACACACGCACGCACCACACACCACACACAACACACACACCACCACACACACACACACACACACACACCACACACACACACACACACACACACACACACACACACACACACACAGCACACAGTACATATTTAGACACACACACACACATACACACCCACCCACCCCCACACACACACACACACACACCACACACACCACACACACACACACACACACACACACACACACACACACACACACACACACACACACACACACACACACACACTACACACACACCTGTCATGCTGCAACACCTCAACTTCTTACAACATCACAAACAGGGGGTGGGGAAAAATGGGTAGTTAGGTAGAGGCAAGGAAATAAAACTGCTTAAGGGGAGCGTCACCCGAATATTTTCGAAAAAAATCTAAATATTCGCAAAACTTAGCATGCGTAGTTAAACACTTGAGCAGGCTTGTGACAAAGTATTTTATTGAAAGCAGAAAAATGAAAGAGTTATGGCAGATTTTCTCCACCCCCCTCCCCCCCAAAAAATATCCGTAATTTTGTTTTTATGATATTCACTGGCATAGGCAAACTGGCACATCTCAGTCCCCCTCTGTGAGATTACGTGGTCGTTTACGTTGGTCGTTTCAAGGCCTCAGTAGTGAGGGAGCAGAGGGAGAAGCCAGATGTCGCTGCTCGTCTCTCAGCCTTCCACCATTCCTGCTCCCTTCAAACCATTTACAATTTATTCAGCGCAGGATTGATCTACCTCACGCTCTCTACCTCCACCACCACCATGCCGAGGACATGAAGGCATAAAGTGGCTCAGAGAGAGAGAATTTTGGCTGTAGTTCAGCAAATTGTCCATGCGCGTCCGACAGCTAGCACCCTTGTATGACTAGTACCTTTTGCTAAAGGTGGGACCAGATACCAGCTATGTCATATAACACTTCAAGAGTGATAGAGAGCGTGGCTGAGAGAGTAAACAATCAAACCATCATCTGCTCAGATTCAATGAGCCTCGAGGTTTAAAGGGCTTGCGACTTTTCAAACCGCTCGCCTTTAAACCTCTCTACTGAAAAAAATTGCTTCGTTCCAGTTTTCCTTTAATAGCTTCGCAACTATTGTACCGAATTTAATAAACAATATATCATTGGAAAGAATAATAAAGATGTGATTTTCCCATCTTTCGTTTTTTTTCAATATGGGTAAATATTTGCTAATAATAGCAAATATATTTATGAGATCCAAAAAAACAAATAAAATGCTAAGCACTTAAGAAAAATGAAATTCAAAATTCTTAAAAAATGAATCGTTTGTATATGTTGTAATGCATATTTGGTAATGTTTTCATTTGTACAAATCATTGGATAAGAACGTTAATAAGAATTGAATAAAAAAAAAAGGAACAGTATTTTTTCAGTTATATATCGAGCTAGGGATCTGAAAATGAGCTAGGATTATTTTGGTATTAGCATATTTTTGACATACAAATAATCATGACAATCCACCAGTCATTAAGAAATGGTGTGACGATCCCCTTAGTGGCTATGATTAAAGGGTTTATCACACGCAAAAAGGCATAAACACCCATGTCTTTTAATGTTAAGATAAAAATGTCTTTTACTCCATTAATAAAAAAAACCTTTTGATTCCCAGAGGAAAAATCACAGTATTACGTAACACATTGTGAGTGGAAAAATGGAGAAAATTAAATATAAGTCTCCCTCCCCCGAAATTCAATTACAGCGAGGCAGTGTGGGTGAGGGGAAAAGAGAGAAAAAGTCTCACTTAAATACTTAAAATAGCACCATTCCACTCTGATTTGTTGCCACAAGTCACGCTCGAATCACACTAACTCTTCTTTTGTAAACACGCACGCACGCACGCACGCACGCACGCACGCACGCACGCACGCACGCACGCACGCACGCACGCACGCACGCACGCACGCACGCACGCACGCACGCACGCACGCACGCACGCACGCACGCACGCACGCACGCACGCACGCACGCACGCCGCACGCAACGCAGCACAGCACGCACGCAGCACGCACGCACACAGCAGCACACCCACACCACACACCACACAGCACACACACACCACACACCACACACACACACACACACCACACCAGCAGCACACACCACACACCACCACCACGCACACACACACACACAGCACGACACACACACACACACACACACACACACACACACACACACACACACACACACACACACACACACACACACACACACACACACACACACACACACACACACACACACACACACACACACACACACACACACACACACACACACACACACACACACACACACACACACACACACACACACACACACACACACACACACACACACACACACACACAACACACACATATATATACACACACAAACACACACACACACACACACACACACACGTAAAATATAGCTCCCGCCCCGCTTAAACTCACCTCTGGCCTCGTAAAAAACACAGTAAGTCTCGCTCGTAGCTTCATTTCCATCCACACTCCCACGAGATCCACTAAAATCACACTAACTCTACTCTTTTTCACCTCTAATCCATTCATATACATCCCCCACACACCTAAGACCCAACTCCCCCACGCCCTTCATGAAGAAGCAAATATATCCACCTCTTCCACAGAAACGCACCCATTCCTTGACCTTGAACCCAGTACTGAGGTGGAACGCCAGGAATGCATTCAACCATTCATCCACCAATCATCCACCTTTCACAATACGGGCTGTGGCTAAAGACTGACTTATCCCCCTCAAGCGTCAGTCCAAAGGCAGTAACAGTGACACATGAATAGCGCTGTTGAATCAATCGTTCTGCTACTTTGGGTTAGATATGATACTGTTTTTTTGTGATAGGTGGATACATGAAGAGGAAGAGGATTAGGAAGAGGAGGAAGTAAAGGAGGTAAATATATGAGGAGATAAAGGTAGAAGAAGAGGAGGTAGTACAGGAAGAGAAGGACGTAGAGGAGGTATAAAAAGAGGAAGAGGAAGTAGAGGAAGTGGAAGAGAAGGTAGTACAGGTGATAATAGAAGAGGAGGTAGAGAGGTAGAAGAAGAGGAGATAAAGATAGAGGAAGAGAGGTCGAGGAAAAGGAAGAGGAGGTAGTAGAGGACGGGAATTTATTCGACTAACATTCAGGAAAATAAGAGAATTGTAGTTTTGTTTCGCGGCCATTCGAGTTGAGGTGAACGAAGCATTACTGAAATGAATACGGAACACAACGTTCGAGGTGATATTTCTCTGTTATTTTATTTCCTTTTATACCTTTTCCTTTCCTTTCTTTTCGTTTAGGCTGTATTTATCGGTGCATATTTACAGTGAAAGTCGACAATACAATTAACTTACTTATGCATTTACTTGTTTAAATATTTACTTATTTTATGTTTGAGTGTAAGTGTCTATTAAAGCTTTCATTTCTTGCTTTAATGTCCTTTCCACAGCAAAAAAAACAAGGGTCCAAGTGCTGTCTATATACTGTGTTCCTACTACAATAATAACAGCAATAAAAGTACTTATTTTACGAAGTGTATGCTGTCCAATTTGTTCCTCTCTTCAGAGGCACGTTATAAAGGATTTCCAGGTAAGAACAAACTAATTGGCATTACACAGGAAACACACGGGGTTATTTTACAAAAGCGTGGATTCTAGTATTGAATGCATGATACAGGAAGAGGGATACGAAAACTGATTATACTTTTTTGGGAAAGGTAAGATGTTTTATCATTTTGCTATCTGTTCTTTCATTCTCTTATTTTTTCTTATTTTTCTGGTTAGATTCTCAATCATGGTTAAGCGTTGGTTGGTTAGTCAGTCAGTCAGTCAGTCAGTCAGTCAGTCGTCAGTCAGTTAGTTAGTCAATAAGTCAGTCAGTCAGCCAGTCAGTCAGTCTGTCAGTCAATCAGTCATTCAGTTAGTCAGTCAGTCAGTCAGCCACTCAGTTGGTGTTTTATTCAATTAGTCAGTCAATAGTTGGCAATTTTTTCAGTCAATCAGTCAGTCATTCATTCAGTCAATCAGTTGGTGTTTTATTGGTTAGTCAGTCAGTAGTTGTATTTTGCTTAGTCAATCTGTCAGTCAGTAGGTCAGTCAAGTTAGTCAGTTAGTGAGTGGTGTTATATTCAGTTAGTCAGTCACTTGATATTTTCTTAGTAAGTCAGTCAGTTAGTCAGTCAATCAGTCAGAAAGTTCCTCAGTATTTTATATCCAGTCAGTCAGTCAGTCAGTCCTGCAGGCAGTCAATGCAGCACCCGATATATATTCACAAAGTTGGTCTGCACTACATCCTAGGGGAGATTTTTTGGGGAAAGGGGGAGAAGGTAAAGGCCCTAGACTAGAGGATGGGGGGGAGGGAAAGAGGGGGGGAAGCCTTGAGGAGCGGAAGGGGGGAGATGGATATAAGAAGGATGAGAAAGAAGAGGAGAAGGAGGAGGAGAGGGATATGGGAAATATATATTCGTATTGAAAAGGATCCATATCCTAGCGCTTCGTGTCCTGGTGGAACGCCGACGTCAATTTCGACAGGGGATGCTTGCAGCCTATATTGATCTCAAGAAGGCGTTTGATTCAGTGCATCGTGAATCACTCTGGGCTCTTCTGCGACTTCGCGGCATTCCTGCAAGGACTATTGGTTTGATGACTGGTCTGTATTCTGGGACTGAGAGTGCTGTGAAATGTAGGGGAGGTGTATCCAGCTTCTTTACTGTGAATACAGGAGTGAGGCAAGGGTGCGTCCTCGCCCCATCACTTTTCAACACTTGTATGGACTGGGTATTGGGCAAAGTTGTAGATCAAAGTGATTGTAGAGCATCCCTCGGCAACACAAAGATCACTGATTTTGATTTTGCCGATGATGCAGTAATCTTTGCTGAGTCGCTGGAGGTCGTGGTGAGGGCTCTCGAGGCAATGCACGACGAAGCAAAGCCC
>JACEEZ010017578.1:230000-240000 GCA_016584305.1 Chionoecetes opilio | reverse complement strand
GTGGTAGTGGTGATGATGGTGGTGGTGGTGATGGTGGTGGTGGTGGTGGGTGGTGGTGGTGGTGGTGGTGGTACTGGTAGTAATAGAGTTGTGATAGTAGTATAAATAGTAGTAGAGTTGTGGTAGCAATAAAAATAGTAGTAGCAGTAGTAGTATAGTAGTAGTAGAATAGTGTAGTATAGTAGTAGTGTAGTATAGTAAGTAGTTGTAGTGGGTAGTAGTAGTACAGAGTAGTTGTAGTAAAATAGCTGTATTAGTAGTATATGTAGTAGATATAGTAGTAGTAGTTTATTATATATGCAGTATTAGTATCGTCTAGAAGTATAGTAGTATAGTAGTAGTAGTAGTAGTAGTAGTAGTAGTAGTATAGTAGTAGTTAGTAGTAGTGTAGTGTATATAGTAGTAGTAGTTAGTAGTTAGTAGTAGTAGTAGTAGTAGTAGTAGTAGTAGTAGTTAGTATGTAGTAGATGTAGTAGTGTAGTAGTAGTATGTAGTAGTAGTAGTGTAGTAGTAGTATGTAGAGTAGTAGGATTGTAGTAGTAGTAGTAGTAGTAGATGTAGTAGTGGTAGTAGTAGTAGTAGTAGTAGTAGTAGTAGATGTAGTAGTGGTCGTAGTAGTAGTAGTAGAAGTAGTAGATGTAGTAGTAGTAGTAGCAGGAACACCATATACATCCTCCTCTTCTTCCTCCTCATTGTCATCACCACCACCATCATCAGGAGTCTTATTTCCTCAGTAAAATAAGTTTCGGTAGACAGAATGGATTCAAAATAGATTTAATATATATATCAATAATTTAAAATTAATCATGGTGTACCATGAAACATACCACAGAATCAACCCACCCACACACACAAACACACACAAAAAAAAAATATATATATATAGACACACCTTAACTTCTTTCAGGAAAAAAAAAGTGATGAATAAAATTGTACGTGATTTTTTTCCGTTTGTTACTGACTTGTCCATTATTTTCTCTTTTTTTATATATTCCAGGAGTTAACATTGAATTGAAAATACATAAATATTTAAAAGTTTGCTCGTTGTTTGAAATATATGAAGTAAATAAAATGTAAATAAAGTAAAGATGAATGTTGATATTTGTCTGCACTTTTAATATCTTTCCTTTACAGCATTATCATCATCCTTATCATTATAATCTACTATTATTTCTCATATATTCAATACAGTGATACACATAAAAAAACATCTTGTATAATATTTTTCATGTAACTACTTTTTCCTCTTTCTCCTCCTCTGACCAGATTATTCCTTCCTTTATCATTATTCATTTGATCTTCCTCCTCCTCCTCCTCCTCCTCCTCCTCCTCCTCCTCCTCCTCCTCCTCCTCCTCCTCCTCAACTAACAAGTGTTGATAAAGAAAAAGATTTAGGCGTTATAATCTCGAAAGATCTCAAACCGAATAACCAAATTATAGAGGTAGTAAAAACTGCAAATAAATTGGTTGGGTTTATTGGACGAACTTTCAGTTTCAAATCTGAAAAAGTTATACTCACTCTTTTTAACTCGCTTGTTCGCCCCCATCTAGAATACTGTGTGCAGTTCTGGTCACCTTATTATAAAAAGGACATAGATAAACTAGAAAAAATACAGCGCAGAGTAACCAAAATGATACCTAGATTGCGAAATAAATCGTACGAAAATCGGCTCAAAAGAACTTAACTTATTCCCACTAACAAAACGAAGGATAAGAGGTGACCTCATCGAAGTATTTAAATCTTCAATGGATGTACGAACGTAGTCCCAGAAAATCTTTTCACGCTAGACCGGTCAAGCTCAACTAGAAACAACGATTTTATAATAAGCAGGAAACGGTTTGTAACGAACGAAGCAAAGTACTTCTTCACAAACCGTGTTGTAAACGTATGGAATGGGCTGCCGTCAGACGTAGTAAACTCAAATACAATAGAATCATTAAAAATCGCCTCGATAAATATTTCATATCAAATCCCCGGTTGTCACTGTTTATCTCGGAATAATAAATTTATCTCGCCGGGCCTCTGAAACTTACTCTCATTGCGTAAAATGATTGCGAGTCGCGCCTACACAACCCCTCCCCCACACGTCTCAGACAGCCCGAGTAAACGGTCACTACTGCAACTTTTGACCTGTGACGGGCTGTGGTTTCAGTAAGGGCCCTGTCAGTTAGTGACCACCATCGGGATTTATATACCAGGGGTCACTGCTGCAGAGGGCATTGAAGTGCACGGCGTCCTACTTGGAAAGTGCACTACCGCAGTGGATTGGAAACGGAGCTGGGGCCTGATTGACTGCTGCCTCCCAAGAAAGCGCCAGGCAAGGCTGCCGCACCACCCCTGAACTTCCACACTGACCCTACACCAACACTACATTAGACCTCATAACACACACAGATAGCCCCGAGTTAACGGTTACCACTACTACTCTCGACCTGTGACGGGCTGTGGTTCAGTTAGGGTCCTGACAGTTAGTGACCACCATCGGGATTTAAGGTACCAGGGTCACTGCTGCAGGAGGCATTGAAGTGTACGGCGTCCTACATGGAAAGTACACAATCCGCAGTGGATTGAACGGAGCTAGGGCCTGATTGACTGCTGCCTCCCAAGAAAGCGCCAGGCAAGGCTGCCGCACCACCCCTTGAACCTCCACACTGTGTTCACACCATTACAAAACACACATAACATGACCTATCTATCAAGCACTAAACCTACCCCACAAACTAGTAGTAGTTAGCCATAGATTACAGCTTTCAACTTTCCTCACAAATTCCATGCAGTTTTTCTATATTGCATGGTATCAACTTCTTTCCGGCCAGCTTCGGCTGGAGGGATGGGTGGGTGGGGAGGAGCCTACTACTTCCTACATTTCTCTCTTATTATCTAGTTAGTGTAGTGTAGTTAAAGCAAACAGTCTTGTAAGGACCTATCGCCGGTAGACCTGTTCAGAAAACAAATTTTTCCTATTTTTATACCCTCCTGCACGGTTTCCAATGCTTTTTGACCTGGAAAAGTCGAAAATTACAACCATTATAAGCCAAAATGTCAGGAAACGCTTTGCCTCATGAAGCATAAATTTCTTTTCTATACACGTTTTCAAACGCCATTTTTCGGAGCATTTTGTGTTTTTTTCGCCTTTTTTTTTTTTCCCCAAATAAAGGGCTAAGCAGTAAAGAAAGTAATTAATGCTGACTGAAACATCAAAATGCATAGAAAATTTAGGGAAATTTTTACATGTATATTGAGAAAAATTTTTCCCAAAAAAAAAATTAAACAAAAATTAATTTTTTCCTTAGTACGAATTCACAAGGGTTTTAGCATGACATCAAATGGTCTGTTTTTTTTTGGCAGATCTGTTAAAAATGCTAAAAAATCCAGAGATATTTCAAAAGAAACTTCACTAGGCGTAAGGGAAAGGACTCCGAGAAACGAAAATTTTGACATCTCAAACCCCACCGCAGTCCAGAGAAAGCGTCACGCCGACCTGCTACTAGATCTCTCCCGAAACCTTCCCTGATCGGCTACCCTCCCCCGCATCAGTGGCCCCCAGTTCCCCACCAACAAACCCCTTCCAGTATTTCCCTCCATCTCCAGAGTTTGCCAGAAAATACAGGGAACCAAGCACCCCAAGACCCCCAATGAAACAGGGAGGTAAAACCCTTTCGGGCAGAGGGCTACGAAAAGACCATGACCAAGTACAATGCAGCGCAGCATTCAACATTCACAAAAAGCACAGAGATCTAGAAAGGAATAAAAGGTAAACAGGTGCCCGGGAGGGAAAAAGGGGGCCCTTGCCCGGAAATTTAGATAGCCTTTTTCGACAAGGATTTTCGATGCCCCCGGGAAAAAAGAAAACGACTGCTATCGGGGAGAAAAGGACAAGGACATCAGTTTACCAGTCAAAAGACAGAAGAAGGCCCACATGCTGGTCATGACAAATATTTGATCCGGCCCCCAGCAGCAAGCAGAGAGGGCGCAAGACTGCAAAAGGAGAGAACAAATATAATTTGTCACAAAATTTCACAATTTTTCAGCTGCCACACAGCGAAAATGCTCCCGATGTGTTACCTGGGCTGACCCAACCCGACAGTGAAGGGAATGCGAGGACATGGTTTTACCAAAAAACCCCTGCCTGGATGTTCACATACCAAGACACTTACTCTCACTTTTTCCCAGGAGGGTCTGGTGTGTTGAAATCGCGTACGCTGACTTTGGGGTTTGTCTGACATGACAATCAAGTGACACCTTGTCTCTGCACATTAAAGGTGGGGAGCTGACCTGACAAGTTTTTTTCATCTAAAACTAAAACGAGAGGGAACAGGATGCGGGGAAAAGGGTACCAAATCAGCCGGGTACTGGGCATTTTTAGCGAGGACCCTCCAAAGTATCGCCTCCACTGGGGGGGCAAGATGCTGAGAGATGCCCTGGAAGTGATCCTGGGACCAGTCAAGCCCTTGGCTGGTTGTCTCAGGACCACCTGATACCCTAAAGGGCAAGCTACGGGATACCAGTGATAGACACCCAAACAGGAAGGGCTCGGGCAGAGAACCCATGGTTTTTGCGGGAGGCATGGGGGCTTACTGGAGGTACTGCCCTTGTGTTTGACACAAGGGCCCACAACATGGATAAATGGGGGGCCCCCAATTTCTGGACAACACTTGAAGGAATTGTTCTACCGGGCCCCTGTAAAACATTCTAGAATTTGGTTGGTGCTGTATGGGGGAATTTTTTGGGGAAAGGGTAAAGAGCCCAGAGAATCCTTGGTTCAAGCACTTAAAGGGACGTTTTGGCAATTACCAAGACAACCCTAAACCCTGTCCTCAACAAAAATGGTTTAATAAAAAGAAGAAGAGGCAAGGAAAAACACAGGGGAAAACCCGAGGTCGAAAGCCTCCTAGAGCTGACTACCGTGGATGGGGTGGTTACATGATCGTCCCTTGGGGAAATGCCTCCCCGCGGAAAAACCACTGGAGTCGTCCCGGAGCCCTTCCCTCAGGCCAGGTGGGGTGCCAGAAACCTTTGCTATGAAAATGTTCATGTTTGCTGAGGGATGGAAATACGTGAAGAAATGTTGTGAAGCGGAAACCCCCAACCTCTTCCCAGGACTGTTCATACACCCATGTGGGTGTCATCTAACCCTTTCTCAGATGTCCTGCAAAATCTAGTTCATGAAGGACTGTGAAGTTCAAGAAAACAATCCCAAAATTGCTAGGCAGTGCTCAAAAAATTTAAAACCACAAGTGGTACCGACACAGGAGGGTTTTGCCGTTCGCTCCTCTTCGGTACAGCCAGTGACAAAGAGAAACAGGACATTGCGCCAAGCTGCACGCCCCCCTAGAACCCAAAAGCTTCAGCGAGGGAAAAACCCAAATTTTCCCCCAGGGTTTCAGCAAGACGACTTGGCTATTAGTTGGGGCCCGAGGTCATCTTCTGCTTGACACCCCTTGGGATGAGTATACTGGGTTCTGCAAACCCGTGCACATGGCCAAGGGGTGATGACTACAGCAAGGCCCTGGGGTATGTCAGCAAAGTTTAAAAAATAGTGAAAGACATTGCTGGGGGGGGGAGTCAAGATGATGATGATTTCGCAAACATCATTACCACAATTCCTCAGCAAAAAATACCTTCTTTAAAATGTGGAAAAAACCGTGACGATTTTATAGCTTCAAGAACAAACTCTGAAAAAATGACTGTGAATGTCCTTCTGCATGACAATAAAAGTTTTTGCCCTTGAAAAATTTTTTTAGAGTCTTTGTCAACATTTTTTGATGTCAAATTTTAATATTTTTGAATTTATATAAATTTTCAGAAAAATTTTTTTCTTTTTTTTCTGGATTTAAAGTGTCTTTTTTTTTTTAATGTTTACTTGGATGTTTTTTTTCAGAAAATAATATTAAAAAAGCTTCAATTTTATACCCCCTTGTTGTTCTATCCCAATTGTACAAAAGTCTAGGTGAAAAAAGTCTGGCGGGGCAAAATAGGGGCTTTTTCTAACTGTCGCGGGGGTTAATATCTTGAGGTCCAATAGCAAAAATTTCTGACATTTTGCTCAAAAAAGGTTGTATTTTCGGCTTTTTTTAGGGCAAAAGCATGGGAACCTTGCAGGGGGGTATAGAAATGGAAAAAATTGTTTTCTGAACAGGGCTTTTAAAAGGGCCTATCGGTCTGTTTTTGTTTTTTGTTTCCTTTTTATTTCCCTTTTATTCCTTTTTATTCCTCCTCCTCCTCCTTCCCCCCTCCCCTCCTCCTCCTCCTCCCCCCCTCCTCCCCTCCGGGTAAAAGGAAAAAAAAAAATTTAAAATTTTTAAAGACAACAAAACTTTATTCGATTCTTTTTAATTTCCCATGACGACAATTTTTTTTACGGACAAATTTTCCTTTAAAAACTTTAAAATTTTTCGCTTAACGAATTTTTTTTTTTTACATCACAAAGGGCGGGCCCCAAGGCCAAAAAAAATAGGTAACACAAAACCCGTTAGTTCCAATCTCAAAGAAAACGAAAACAGAACAAAAAAGAGGGGGGTGGCCATTTAGTTCGGGAATTTCTTGTTTCCTTCTGGAAAAGATTATCGTAGGAAATGGAAAAATTGAAACAGAAGAGAGTTCCGGTTACCTAAAAGGGGTGAAAGAGTAAAGTACTGATTTAAAACCCTTCATTTGAAATGGGCAGAATAGGGATGAGAATGATAAAATCTTTTGCGCGAGGCCGCTTGAGGGGGGGAGGGATCAGTTTGCAAGTTCGAAAAGCATGAGCATGAAAAAAACGGTAAAATAGCAAGAGACAAGATTCCGGCGGGGATTTAAAAATTGAAGATGTCAGTCAGAGGAGGGGAGTTTATGGACGAAAACTTTTTAAATCAACCCTGTTTAGGGGAAATGTAAATGGATCCCCTCAAACATTTTTAGATTTAAATCCTCATTTTGGGGGATAAGGGCCCCCGTACAAGCAAGCAAAGGGGGGAGAAAAAAAAAGGGCGCAGAGGGGGAGGCGGTAGCGAGTGGTTAGCGCCCCACGGCTTTTTAGGGGACCCAGCCGATCCCCGAAAAAAAAAGCAAAAACCTTTCTGCACCGTCGATGGCCTAAGAAACACCCAATGCCCTCTCATCAAATCTACCTGCGATTTCGAGTACTCGGAGGACACGGGGGGCGGCATGAGCCTCTAATCACAGGCGTCACTATAAAACCTGATGCGCCACCAAAGGGGAGGACCAACCATCACCCGCCCTCAAGTGAAACCCCCAAACCCAAAAAGCTGCCCTGGGTCACCACTGCCCAGGCGCTTTTAGGCACAAATGTAAAAAAAAAAAAAAAAAAAAAAAAAAAGTCGCCCCCAGCACCTAATTTTTAGAAGCGTTTTTGCAAAAAAAGAGATATGTGAGATTTTGTTCAGATTTTTAGTAAAGGGTGTCCCCAGAATGTTCACTGTGAAGAAGAGATAGTTTTTGTCTTGGAAGAGGGGGAAACTACTGGTGGTTTTGTCAAATAGGGGAGGCGTAGCGGAGTGGTTTTGCGTCTCGACTGTCGTTCCCCGTGGCCCGAGCTCGATCCCCAAGAAACCCAAAACCCTTTCCGCACCGTCGATGGCCTAAAACCCCAATCCCCTGCCCATCAACCTTACTTGATTCGAGTGCATCGGAGGGCAAGGGGGGGGGGTTTCCGGCCCTGGGTCACCACTGCCTACAGGTGCCATAGGCACAAATGTAAAAAAAAAAAAAAAAAAAAAAAGTAAGGTGAAGAAATTGTGTTTTTGAGGCATTGAAAAACAAGGTTTGCTTTGCCCCAATCAGAAATTATAGAAAGATCAGAAGTGAAGCGCTCGGTTGCATCTTTCCGTGAATCACTTAGTTCCTGTTGAGTTGTATGTCTAATAAAAGACGTTGAAAAAGGCAGGGTAGAATCATCAGCGTAGGAGTGGATAAGGCTTTGAGTTAGAAATAGAAGATCATCAATGAATAATAGAAAGAAGCGGGTGATAGGACAGAGCCCTGGGGAACACCACTATTGATAGATTTAGGAAAAGAACAATGTCCGTCTACAGTAGCTACAATATAACGGTTTGAAAGGAAACTTAAGATGAAGGTACAGAGAGAAGGATAGAAACCGAATGAGGGTAGTTTGGAAATTAAAGATTTGTGCTAGACTCTATCAAAAGCTTTTGATATGTTAAGGGCAACAGCAAATGTTTCACCGAAACCCCTAAAGGAGGATGACAAGATTCAGTTAGGAAAGCTAGAAGATCGCCAGTAGATCGCCCTTTACGGAAACCGTACTGACGATCAGATAGAAGATTGTGAGCAGATAGATGCTGAATTATATTTATAATTTATATATTAAAAATAAGGTTATAGATTTTTTTTTCATTATTATTGCTATCATTATCATTATATCAAATCATTATTATTTCTTTCTTTCATCTTTCCTCTTATTTTTCGTGTTTCCAATTTAAAATTTAGCGCTTCGTGTTTCTCTTTTACCACCGCTGTTATCCTCCTCTTCCTCCTCCTCCTTCTTAAATGTGAGGTTTTCGAATATATGAATATCAATCTCTAAAATCTTTCCCGACCGAAAGTGCAGCCGTGTTTTATCAGTTTGGAGAAGGAGAAGGAGAAGGCGAAAGAGGAGGAGGAGAAGGAGTAGGACTACATAGGAATACATAGGAATAACAGACACCACGAAACCTATTGGTCAATAAGTAGGGTATCTGTTGAACTACATAATACTAACTATCAAATACATGTAAGAGGATAGTTTGAAAATGACACCGTGTCCCTAAAGAAGATAGGAACATGGAAGTTTCGTAGTGAAGAATGATAGGATATTAAATATGCTAACTACAATTACCACTAACACTAATCGATCCGGGGGACTATAATATAAAATCGCAGGGCAATATCAATACCCATTTATTTTATTGTGCGCATCAAGTCTGTTTTTAAATTAAGTTATTGTGCTAGCTTCGACAACATTTGCTGGTAATTTGTACCATCAATCAACAACTCAAGCATTGAAATATTTTTTACGGTTATCCGTGATGCAACGTTGACCGTTCAGTTTTAAACCCTTATTTCTCGTTATCACTTGCGGATAAAGCTCGAATATGTTGTCATGAATAATGACATCGAATCCTTTTAGGATCTTAAATGTTTCTATCAAGTCCCCACGGATTCTACGATCCTTTTAGGAAATCGCATTAAGTTTCCGCAGTCACTCTTCATAAGATTAATTTCGCAGAGATGGAATTAGTTTGGTTGCTCTTCTTTGAACTGATTCCAATCTGGCTTGATCTTTTACGAAACAAGGCGACCAGAATTGAACGGCATATTCTAAGTGCGGCCTAAACCCAAAAACGTGATAATTGGTTTTTTTCGGAGTTTTATTTCAAAGTTGGGGTTTTAAAGAGCCCCCAAAATTCCCTTTTTACTGGCAGCTATGCAATGCGTACTGGTTTTAAAATCTACTAAAGATTTACATTACCTTACTATCCTATTCCTAACCCAAATAATATCCTTGAGGGGGAAAAAAAGGGGGGGGGGGGAGGAGGGGAAGGGGGAGGAGAGGAGGGGAGGGGGAAAGGAGGAGGGGTTTCGTGGTTTCCTAAGAGGGGGGTTTTTTCCCCCTTCTCCCCCCTCTCCTTTTCTCTCTCTCCTCTCTTCTCTCTCTCTCCCTCTCTCTCTCCTTTCCTCTCTCCTCCTTTTTCTCTCCCCTCTTTTCTCTCCCTTTTCTCTTCTCCTCTTCTCTCTTTTTCCCTTTTTCTCTCTTTCTCTCATCTCCTTTTCTCCCATTCCCCTTCTCTTTCTTCCCTCTCATTCCCCCCCTTTTTTTCTTTTTTCTCTCTCTCCCCCCTCTCTTTTTCCCTCCTTCTCTCCCTTTTCTCTCTCTCTTCCTTTTTCCCCCTTTCCCCTCCCTTTTTTTTTCCCCTCCCCCATTTTTTTCCCTTTTTTCCCCTTTTTTTCCCCCCCCTTTTTTCCCCTCCCAAAAAACCCCCGTTTTTTCCCCCCCCT
>JACEEZ010017578.1:222500-225000 GCA_016584305.1 Chionoecetes opilio | reverse complement strand
GTGTTCATCTATGATAACCCCCCAAAAAAATTGTACATGCAACCCTCTTAAGTTCACACCCATCCATATATACTGGACCCATGTTGTATACTACAGATCGATTTTGAAATAGCATATAATTAGTTTTTGTAATATTTACTCCTAATTTGTTAGCTGAAACCCATTTACTATTTTTTTCTAGTTCAGTATTTAACACAGCATTCAAGTGATCTAAGTTGTTATCCTGTACGAGCAGATTGGTGTCATCTGCATAATGAACATATTTACATTTATCACTGGCATTGGAAATATGATTTATAAATACCAAGAACAATAATGGGCCCAGTATTGATCCCTGAGGTACTCCCCTGTCAACAGTTTTCAGTACTGATGTTTTCTTGTTACAATATACAGCTTGTTTCCTATTTGTCAAATAACTTGAAATTACTTTAATGGTGTTCCTCTTATTCCTATATTATTTAGCTTATCTATTAATATTTTATGGTCCAGTGAATAAAATGCTTAAGATAAGTCCATGAATATGCCTGCAACATAATGTTTTCTTTCCAAATTACTATACATTTCACTTGTATATTTCAATATGGCTTTCTCTGTTGACTTATTATTACGAAATCCATATTGATTACCAGATCAGAATTTAAAATATTCCAAGAACCCTCTGAATCTATGAACAATAGCTTTTTCAAAAACTTTACTAATCGAGGGTAAAATAGATATGGGTCTATAATTATTTTCATCATCATCATCACCAGATTTAAATATTGGTATTACTTTAGCAATTTTAAGTTTGTCCGGAAAGCATCCTTGCTGGAAACATAGATTGATTATGTGGGTGAGAGGTACATCAATGTAATGTGCAGTAAGTTGGAGCAGTTTTGGTGGAGTTTCACCATATCCTGGTGCTGTGTTTGCTTTCATAGATTTTAAATATTGATTAACCTTTTCCATAGTAACAGGATACAGGTAAAAAGAAATTTCCGATGGATTATTGAAAAATTGAGAGTGAGAGTTTTGTTGTGCACTTTGTTGCGGTGGGGATCCGGCTTTTTTAAAGAAATGTTCATTAAAAATATTTGCAGTGAGGCCATTATTATTTTTCAGTTTAATTTGATTACAATGATTGACCCTTTTTCTGCCCATTAGACTATTTATTGTATTCCAAATTGATTTATTATTACCTTGTTCACTCCTAAAATTATCTTGAAAATATTTGTTTTTTGCAGCTCGAAGTAGTGTTACCAGCTTGTTCCTGTAAGCTTTATATCTTAGTCTATATGACAATGGCCATTTTGATGCCAACCTTTCAAGTCTGTGTTTCTTCTGGATACTATTTTTTTTCCCTGCATTATATAAGGGCTTCTATCGTGTTTAGCCTTAACTTAAATTCTTCTTAATGGAAAACAAGAAAAAAATGTATCTATATATAATCTGTGAAATCTATCAAATGCGTCATTTGCGTCGTAAATATTTATAATTTGCAACCAGTTTTCATTTGATATTTCTTCTGTAAATATATTGATATTTATGTCAGAAAAAAAAACTTCTTTCTATAAATGCATCAAACTAATTTACAACTTTTCCAAACTGAGGGTATACTGCAAAATGGTATGTTATATCAGTATATACTATGTAATTGTTTATGTTATTTTCCAAATTTGAGGTCCAAATATGATATATTAATGTAGCACAGTTCTCAGTCACTCTCGTGGATTTTGTTGATAGTGGGAAGCTGCCATGTGAATACATAACGTTTATGAAATCAAAGACTCCTGATTCAGTTGCTTTAAGTAAATCGAAGTTCCAATCCACAAGAAAAAATATTTAGTTATACGTTTTTATCGCTGAATAATCAAATATTTTATTTAAAGCATTAAGAATATCAAGCATCTTCACCTTTGGTGGCCTATAGACAGATGCAAAAAAGTTGATTTCCTTACCATTATTCACTTGTACACAGACACACTCAAGAAATGGTTCCATCATACAACACTCCTTTATGATACAAGAACTATACCTACTGGATATATATATACACACACCTCCACCTTTCCTATTTATGTTCATTGCGTACATATTATAACCTTTTAAAACATACAATGCTTCGATGTTATTATCTAACCTAGTCTCCGAGAACCCCAACACATCAAATTTATCCTTATCGGTTAAACACTGGTCAATTAATATTTGGAGATAATTAGCTACACATCTAAAGTTCATACTTAATACAGAAAATACATCAACTTCACTTAATTTTGCTTTAGCATCATAAAAATATATATACTGTGAAAATTTATGTGTCATGTTCCCCATATCAATAATAAATGAATCAATACCATTACTGTTCATATCTTGTTCTAGATCAAGCGGATTAAATATCATCTGATCAAATTAATTTACATACAAATAGTTTGTGTGGACTGTGTCACTGTTAGTAAGCCTTTCAAATTCAACATTACTAATGGAATAAAAAACAAGGTATTGATTGACAGCCATCATTATG
>JACEEZ010017578.1:210000-217500 GCA_016584305.1 Chionoecetes opilio | reverse complement strand
CTCACTCACTCACTCACTCACTCACTACTCACTCATCACTCACTCACTCACTCACTCACTCATACTCACCACTCACTCACTCACTCACTCACTACTCACTCACTCACTCACTCATCACTCACTCACTCACTCACTCATCACTCACTCACTCACTCACTCACTCATCACTCACTCACTCACTCACTCACTCACTCACTCACTCACTCACTCACTCACTCACTCACTCACTCACTCACTCACTCACTCACTCACTCACTCACTCACTCACTCACTCACTCACTCACTCACTCACTATCACTCACTCACTCACTCACTCACTCACTCACTCACTCACCTCACTCACTCACTCACTCACCACTCACTCACTCACTCACTCACTCACTCACTCACTTCACTCACTCACTCACTCACTCACTCACTCACTCCCTCACTCACTCACTCACCATCACTCACTCACTCACTCACTCACTCACTCACTCACTCACTCCTCACTCACTCACTCACTCACTCACTCACTCACTCACTCACTCACTCACTCACTCACTCACTCACTCACTCACTCACTCACTCACTCACTCCACTCACTCACTCACTCACTCACTCACTCACTCACTCCCCACTCACTCACTCACTCCTTCACTCACTCACCCTCACTCACTCACTCACTCACTCACTCTCACTCACTCACTCACTCCTCACTCACTCACTCTCACTCACTCACTCACTCACTCCTCCTCCTCCTCTCTCTCTCTCTCTCTCCCCTTCTCTCTCTCTCTCTCTCTCTCTCTCTTCCTCTCTCTCTCTCTCTCTTCTCTCTCTCTCTCTCTCTCCTCTCTCTCTCTCTCTCTCTCTCTCTCTCTCTCCTCTCTCTCTCTCTCTCTCTCCCTCTCTCTCTCTCTCTCTCTCCCCTCTCTCTTCTCTCTCTCTCTCTCTCTCTCTCTCTCTCTCTCTCCTCTCTCTCTCTCTCTCTCTCTCTCTCTCTCTCTCTCTCTCTCTCTCTCTCTCTCTCTCTCTCTCTCTCTCTCTCTCTCTCTCTCTCTCTCTCCTCTCTCTCTCTCTCTTTCGCAGTTGTCAAGTTTTGCCAAAGTTAAGGCCAAAGGCCAAGAGACGTTTTTTGGTTATGCAACTGTCAGAAGAAGAGGAGGAAAAGGAGGACGAATAGAAGGATCACATGAATGACATAAATAACAAAATATAGGGAAGAGGGAAGAGAAGGAGGAGACAAGATGTGATATCAAGAGATAATAGATAAAAATTGGAAGAAGAAAATGAAGAAAAAAAGAGAATAAGACTCCAAACCAGTGATTCTCAACTCGCTCAACCCATGGACCCCTTGCCCATATGGAAAACAAATTGTGGTTCATCTCATTGTAGAGTTTAGAGATATGATTAAGAAAAGGGTAGATAGCACACATTTTGGTTATAAATATATTTCTTATAAACATTATTTATATAAATAGAAGTTCGAAGTCCTTCTTTACCTCATTGGAACCATTTACACAGTTTTCTTAATCCCTGCCTATATTCCCTTCACTGATATTTAACTTTCTGAATTATTCCTACTCGTAAATATTATCTTTACTTTCGTGGTCAAAATTTTAATATATCTGCACTCGTATTTACTTTTTTTTTCTTAATTTTCTTCTTTTGCTTCTTCTTTTTAATGTACCAATGTTATTCTCTTGATATTTCATCTTGTCTCCTCTCCTTCTCTTCCTTCTTCCCTATGACTTTGTATCAAAGTCCTTTTTGCGATCCTTCTATTCGTCATCCTCTTTCTTTTTCTCCTCTTCTTCTCCAGTTCATTTAAAATATCGTGAACGTCATGTGGAACGATACGTCCAAAAAACGTCATCATGGACCACCCGTTGAGAACCACTGCTCTAGACAATAGGCATCATCACCCCACCACCAACACCACCACCACAATCACCGCCACCATCATCAATAAGAACAACAACAATGATAACAGGATGCGAGGTGTTTATAGAAGAGGAGACAAAAGCATTTTAAATACAATTTGGTGGGCGGGTCCTTCGTTACAGAATGTGTACTATCTGAAACTTCCTGTCTAAAGCTCTTACAACGTTGGTGTTTGGAAGAAAAAAATGGATAAAGGAATACAGGAATAAGTAAAAGAGGAGAGAAAATAAGGAAAGTAAAAGAAATGGGAAGCGTGTTCAATTCCAATTCATTATATTTCTTTTGACATTTCAAAGTCCATTAATTTTTGTAAATATATCCCATAATACCTTACAGTCTAGGGGCCAAGAGCTGAAAAAAAAATATTCGTGCTACCCATGCGGTAACAGCTTCATAATATACCACCTGAAAGGAAAATTTGTCTACTTTTAGAATCTGGCAATGAAAATGTCGAAATCGTGTAGCTTCATGGTGATTTTTTGGTTACCATAACAACCACATTACAGATTTCAGACCAACATGTTTAGTCTAGTCCAGTGGACCCCACGTGCACCCCATGGACAATCTAATGAGATCTACTTTTTTAGATGCAAAAATATGTCTAGAAAACAAATATCAATGTTAACACTGTCAACTAATGTCCCATGGGGTTCGTATGGCGGCCATCGTCGATCGCGAAATATTTGACTTTCTCGAAATTACCAAAATGTCCATAAAATCACAAATAATGTAGTTATAAATTAAATTTTGGTGCCCACGTGACAAAAATAACATGGTCTATTGTAATAAGAACAATTAATGCAGTAATTGGTACAAGTTTAGTCATAAAACGGCAAAAACCTAAAAAAAAGGCGGAAAAATTACTTCGGTTTCGCCGACAACTTTCAACATAAATGACAATAACTTCACTTATATACAACATACTGGTCAGTTTAACATATCAAAATCATCGTCTATTATTCCCCCCTCTAATGCAGTCAAACAATTGCCATAATAATATACATAACTATCATACATTAATTGTTACCAATGTTACTCACCCCCCTAGTGAAACTGTGTTGTCAAATACAAACATTCGAGAAAAGTCAGAAAACAAAGTTTCCTTTCTATTAAACTTTAACAAGTGATGTAGGGCAGCTAGGTACGCTGTCAGTAAAAGTGAGTAATTGACATTTGGTATAGTTACAAATAACAGAGAGTCAAATCCTGACCCCAAGTTGAAGGCTGCGTTATGGGCAGCAGCCCTATGGACCTGATCAGTGTCTAGGTTACGGTTCTCCTCCCGCTCCTGTGCCCGGATGTAATTTCGATATTCCGTGGTGAAGGACATTCTGCATTCGGAATGGAACTGTGCTTCAACGGCAAATAAGTCCTTTCCTTTCACCTGTCGGTATAGACGAGTCTTTCCCAGTTCAAGGGCCTGGGAGTCGATGCTTTTCCAAGCAGGCTCTTTGTGTTTCCATGATAGGAATTTGATGGGTCTCTCGGTTTTTCCAGATACTTTTATTTCACACTTCTCGCAGAATATACATTCATGTGGGAATAGTTGGGAACTCTCAGCAGATGACAGTTTGCGCGGAGAGTGATGCTTCGTGGACATAGATGCTACGGTCGAATCATTCAAGCGATGTATGTTTGCTGTGAAACGCTGGTAACATGGTCTGTGGTATCCTATCATCTCCAAGTCAACGCCTTCGAGAGTCTCTGGTATTTGAGCACACACTTGCCTCCATACGGCGAGGTGAATTGAGAGGTTCAGCCATTCGATTTTCACGGATTTCATGTAGATATGCTAATTTTTCATCTGGGTTTCCTCTCACATTTCTGAAAGATGTCAAGGGACCATAGTCTCGGATGTCTATTGCGTGTACGATACATGATGGGCATTTAGAGTTTTCAGATCTGGCTTCTATTTTGTCGCTTTTTCGTTTCCTCGTGCTAGCCATGATTTAGTTCAGTTGTATTCCACCACCAGATAGAACTACGGATGTACCACACAGAATGTTAGGTCACTGACATACCTTCTACACTATCACTATCACCGATGCATCTAAGGAGAAGGAAAGTAGTGTTAATTAACATCGTATACAGGTTAGCGATACACATGAGCAATACAGTATTGTATGAGAAACAAACATATATATACAATATATATATATATATATGTTGTAGTCCTCTCTCTCTCTCTCTCTTCTCTCTCTCTCTCTCTCTCTCTCTCTCTCTCTCTCTTCTCTCTCTCTCTCTCTCTCTCTCTCTCTCTCTCTCTCTCTCTCTCTCTCTCTCTCTCTCTCTCTCTCTCTCTCTCTCTCTCTCTCTCTCTCTCTCTCTCTCTCCTCTCTCTCTCTCTCTCTCTCTCTCTCTCTCTCTCTCTCTCTCTCTCTCTCTCATAAATATTCACTAACCAGAACCCAGGGAAATGAAGCAAAATTTTGTTCCAAACCAAATCAGAAAATAGATCAGTATATCACCAACACTGTTTTATCTCTCCCACTCCTTTCTCTCCCTTCCTTCTCTTCTCTCCACTCTCTCTTCTCTCCCTTCCCTTTTATGTCCCTCCCTCTCCCTTCCCTCCCTTCGGTATTATCATGGATGGTTGGTCAGGTAACACGAAAGCCTTATCCCCGAGAAACAAAACAGGGGAACTAGCGATGAGTTTTTTTACTTTAATGACACATGAGTAAAATAAAGAGAAAGAGTGAGAGCCTAAAGGGGGAAAAAAAGGTTTTATAAATGTTTGCTAAAATGTGTCTTCTTTGAATTATCTTCGTTTTTTTCTCGCTATTTTTCTTATTTCCTTTTTTATCAATATTTTTTTCTGATTACTATTGCTATCATTATTATTATCATTACCATTCATGAAAACAGAGCAAGAGAGAGAGAAAGGGAAAGACAGAGAAAGACAGATAAGAGAGAGACAGAGAAAGAGAGACAGAGAAAGAGAGAGACAGAGAAAGAGGGACAGAAGAAGAGAGAGGGAGAGAGACGGGGGTCAGGGATAAAAAAGAGTGGGGGAGGAGGATGGAGGAAAAAAAGAAAATATGGAGGGAGAAAGCAGGAGAGAGACGGAGGGAGTGAGAGAATATGGAGGTCCAAGGAATATTTTGGCGACATAAATGCATAAAATAAATGTTTAGGAGAAAAAGATGAAAAAGAAATATATATATATATATATATTGTGTGTGTGTGTGTGGGCTGTGTGTGTGTGTGTGTGTGTGTGTGCAAAATGATGTGAATAAATATCCAAAGGAAATAGCAGTATATATCCAT
Source organism: Chionoecetes opilio (assembly GCA_016584305.1). Lineage (NCBI taxonomy): Eukaryota > Metazoa > Arthropoda > Malacostraca > Decapoda > Majidae > Chionoecetes > Chionoecetes opilio. The sequence continues at coordinate 212,310 of JACEEZ010017578.1, read as the reverse complement.
GCAAAAGACGCAGAAGAAGGGAGAAGAGAGAAAACATTATAAGAATATGAGAAAAACGAAATTTGAATAACCACACAAGAAAGATATATAAAAGAAAAATAATAGATGAGATTAACTTAGGTACTATACAAATCTAAATTTAATCCTGACACACATAACAACAATAAGAATAACAATAATAATAATAATAACAATAACAATAGTAATAACAATAATAATAATAACAATAACAATATCAATAATAATAACAACACCTTACTTAACACAAATAAAAGGAAGAAACAAAACAAAATCACCAAAGAAAACAAAGAAACAAAAACGACACAATAACAATAACACCAGTAATAACAATGGAAAATAACAATAAAAAACACAGCTTCCTTACCTCTATGTTTGGCGAGGGCAGCTGCAGCAGGAAACAGCAGAGGCAGCAGCAGATGTGGCAGAAGGAGGTGGACGTAGAGTTGGGAGATGAGGAGCGAGAGAGGTGACTTCATTTCCTTCGGTTTGACTCTCACTCCTTCCTCCTCTCCCTCCTCCTGTTGTTGTTGTTACTGTTGATGTTTTTGACTCCTGAAGGTGAAGGACTCTCGTAGGTGGTAGTTTAGTGGTGTCCTTTTCGCATCCTTCCGTCGGTCTAGTGTTTTCAAAAGCATCTTATGATACAGGGTTTCGGGTCTCGATTCCCTGTTAGTTAAAATGTTATCTCCAAGTTTGCTTTCGTTTAATTGTGCGATATTTTTGTATGTGATTGTTTTGATTTGTTGGTTTTAATATATTTTTGTATAACTTTCTTTTGTTTGATTTTTTTCATGAGTCAGTTTTTCTATTTTCTGTATCAGTTATATTTTATTCTCCTTTTCTTGTAAATTTTGCTATATTTCGTAATTTTTTCCAATTTTATATTTTGTTGTTTACTGTTTTATTCTTTTCGGTCAGAAATCCCTTCTTAGTTCATTTCTTTGTCTGGTTTGCTTATATTTCGTTTGATTATTCTTTGTAACACTGGTTTTTTTTTTAGTTATCACTTCCAATTTTCTTACTTGCTTATCTTAGCTCACCATCGCCGTATTAACTACTACACAACTCTTTTTTTCAGTTTTTCTCTGCATTAAAGTTTCACACATCCTTAAATGTCACCTTATTATTTGTCTTCCTAGAGCAATGTTCACCTTCATTTCACTATATTATTCCGTTTTCATTCTAAATATTCGCTTTCTTTTGCATTCATTTCATTTTCACGTTATATGAGAATCTTATTTGAATTTTGACACCATTTCCCACATTTTTTCAATAATATTTGTTGTGTTTTTCATTAGTATTTACTTCTACATTTCCATTGTGTATCTAATTTCACACTTTGGCACTTCCCATCACGCGTTTTCTGTGTGTAAATTATCGTATCATACACATATTACACCATTTACCCTTTTTTGCTATATTTCTTTCCTATTTTGTTTATTTTTTTGCTATACTTATATCACCTTCACACTTATTTCACACTATCATTAAACACCAACATTTTATGGATATTGCTGATGTTGTAGCTATGTTATGTACGATACAACAGGAAAGAAAGGGAAATCTATTATTATAGGGTACCTTTCAGTGACTTATTTTTCGTCTCCCAACACATTTAGACAAAAAATATATATATTTATGTGGGTTAATTAAGGTATTTTGAGAACAAAGGTAAAATTTGGACTAAATTATAACTATCGGAAATGGAGTTTAGTTATATATATATATATATATATATATATATATATATATATATATATATATATATATATATATATATATATATATATATATATATATATACATATATATATATATATATATATATATATATATATATATATATATATATATATATATATATATATATATATATATATATATATTATATATATATATATATATATATATATATATATATATATATATATATATTATATAATATATATATATATATATATATATATATATATATATATATATATATATATATTATATATATATATATATATATATATATATATATATATATATATATATAATATATATATATATATATATATATATATATATATATATTAATATATATATATATATATATATATATATATATTATATATATAAAATATATTACATACTTTTGATCATATATATAAATATGGACGTATCGACAAGATAATATTTGTTTTATTAGTGGGTTATGTCGTGTCTCTCTCTCTCTCTCTCTCTCTCTCTCTCTCTCTCTCTCTCTCTCTCTCTCTCTCTCCTCTCTCTCTCTCTCCTCTCTCT
>JACEEZ010017578.1:180000-205000 GCA_016584305.1 Chionoecetes opilio | reverse complement strand
TACACTTGGTATAAAAAAAAATTGTGAGCCATAACAAATGATGGTCAGGCCGCAGTTGTTGTTATTGTTGTTTTTGTTGTTGTTGTTGTTATTGTTGTTGTTGCTGTTGTTATTGTTGTTGGTGCTGCTATTGCTGTTGATGTAGTTGTTGTTGTTGCTGCTATTGCTGTTGTTGTTGTTGTTGCTGCTATTGCTGTTGTTGGTGTTATTGTTAATTTTTTTTAGATTTTATTTTTTTGCTGTTGTTGTTGTTGTTATTGTTATTGTTGTTGCTGCTATTGCTGTTGTTATTGTTGTTGCTGCTATTGCTGTTGTTGTTGTTGTTGTTATTGTTATTGTTGTTGCTGCTATTGCTGTTGTTATTGTTGTTGCTCTATTGCTGTTGATGCTGTTATTGTTGTTTTTGGTTTTGTTTTTGTTTATGTTGATTTTGTTGTTGTCGTTGTTGTTATTGTTATTGTTGTTACTGTGCTGTTGCTGTTGATTAGGTTATTGTTGTTGTTGTTGTTGTTGTTTTGTTGTTGCTGCTATTGCTGTTATTGCTGTTGCTGCTATTGATGTTGTTATTGTTGTTGTTTTTGTTGTTGTTTTTGTTGTTGTTGTTATTGTTGTTGTTGTTGTTGTTGTTGTTGTTGTTGTTGTTGTTGTTACTGTGGTTGCTGCTATTGCTGTTGTTGTTGCTGCTGTTGTTGAAATTATTGTTGCTGTTGTTGTTGCTGTTATTGCTGTTGTTGTTGTTATTGCTGTTAATGTTATTGTTGTTGTTGCTGTTATTGTTGTTGTTGCTGATGCTGTTGTTGTTGTTGTTGTTATTGTTATTGTTGTTGCTGCTATTGCTGTTGTTATTGTTGTTGCTGCTATTGCTATTGTTGCTGTTATTGTTGTTTTTTGGTTTTTTTAATGTTTGTTTTGTTTTTGTTGTTGTTGTTGTTGTTATTGTTATTGTTGTTGTTGTTGTTTTTGTTATTGCTGCTATTGCTGTTATTGCTGTTGCTGCTATTGATGTTGTTATTGTTGTTGTTATTGTTATTGTTGGTGCTGCTATTGCTGTTGTTTTTGTTATTGCTGCTATTGCTGTTATTGCTGTTGCTGCTATTGATGTTGTTATTGTTATTGTTATTGTTATTGTTATAGTTATTGTTGTTGTTGTTACTGTGGTTGCTGCTATTGCTGTTGTTGTTGTTGTTGTTGTTGTTGCTGCTGTTGTTGAAATTATTGTTGTTGTTGTTGTTGCTGTTATTGCTGTTGTTGTTGTTATTGTTGTTTCTGTTATTGTTGTTGTTGCTGATGCTGCTGTTGTTGTTGTTGTTGTTATTGTCGTTGCTGCTATTGCTGTTGTTGTTGTTGTTGTTGCTGTTATTGTTGTTGCTGTTATTGTTGTTACTGCTATTGCTGTTGTTGTTGTTATTGTTGTTTATGTTATTGTTGTTGTTGCCGATGCTGCTGTTGTTGTTGTTGTTGTTGTTGTTGTTATTGTCGTTGCTGCTATTGCTGTTGTTGTTGTTGTTGCTGTTATTGTTGTTGCTGTTATTGCTGTGGTTGTTGTTATTGTTGTTTCTGTTATTGTTGTTGATGCTGATGCTGCTGTTGTTGTTGTTGGTATTGTCGTTGATGCTATTGCTGTTGTTGTTGTTCTTGCTGTTATTGTTGTTGCTGCTATTGCTGCTGTTATTGTTGTTGTTGTTGTTGTTGTTGCTGTTGTTATTATTGTTATTGTGGTTTTTGTTGTTTTCGTTTTTGTTGTTTTTGTTTTTTGCTACTGTTGCTGTTGTTGTTGTTGTTGCTGTTGCTGTTGTTGTTGTTGTTGTTTTTGCTGTTCTTGCTGTTGCTGTTGCTGTTGTTGCTGTTGTTGTTGTTGCTGTTATATATATATGTATATATATATATTTTTTTGCTGTTATTGTTGTTGCTGTTGTTGTTGCTGTTGTTGCTGTTGCTGCTGTTGTTGCTGATGCTGTTGTTGTTGTTGTTATTTTTGTTTTTGTTGTTGTTGTTGTTGACCTTCAAATGATAGCTCAACTAAAAGCCGAATAAATATTATGAACTTTTTTTTTTATCATGTTAAGTTTCCGTCAATATTCCATCTATTTCTATCAACATCATTATTATTATTGCTATTATCATCATTATTATTATTATCATTATATTTATTTGTTACATAAATACATACACACTGCCATGCATACATACATACAATTATACTTTGCTAAAACATCACTCGTAGAAAACGGGCTATTGGGCGGAAGTAGTTTCTAAGGGGAGACTTCCATCACTGAACACAAGAAAACATTTGCAGCTCAATTCAGGGGAAGCGATTCATCCTTTGTGTCTTTATGTACGGTAACTTTTACCTTTCCTTCTCTTCCCCCGCCTCTTCCTCGTCCTCCTTCATCCTCTTTAGCATTTTTTCCCACCCGCTTCCTCCTTTGCAGCTTGATCCTCTCTTTTTTCCTACTTTAACTACCTCCTGCTCCTCCTTTTACCTCTGAACCTTTTCACTTTTTCTTGCCTTCTTTTATTCTTCTTCTTTATAGTTATTAATATCACTATTATTATCACTATTATTATTACTATTATTACAATCATTTTTATTACTGCTCTTTCTAGTATAATTATTGTTCTTCTTCCTGAACTTTCACGTTAACTTTCTTGCCGTTAAGGTGTTTTTTTCCGTAATCTGCTCCTCCTCCTCCTCTTCCACCCTCCTCCTTCTTCTCCTCTTTTAATGTTTCCCTACTGTATCTAAATCTCTTCCTTCCTTCATCTTAACTATCCTATCATTATTAACTTCCCAATCTTAACTTATATTAACTTATTCCTCTTCTTCTTATTATTAATTTTCTTCTCTTTCCTCTTTTTCTTCTTCTTCTTCTTGCTCTTCTTCATCCTCTTCCACCTGATTAATGCTTTCATTATGTATCTCAATATCCTTCCCTTCCTTATCTTAACTTTCATATATATTTTGTTTTACTTCTTCCTCCTCCTTTTCCTCGTCGACATACCGTGGTACAGGCCAAAAAAAACCAGGCGAGAGTAAGCAAGCTGAGTTAGTAAAAATAATATTAACGTTAACAGCAACATCAACATCAACCACAATTCGTCGGCATTCGTCGCCGCCAGAAGCGAGGAGAAACAGAACACCGTCACAGCGCCTCACCCCCCCCGTCCCCCCCCCCCCCCCCCCGCCGCTGCAACCCTATCACAACCCTCCCCCCCCCACTGCCACCACGCCACTGCCACCACGTCGCCTGCCAATTAACCATAAACTTAGAGTGTCAGTTCACTTCTCACACTTCACATAGATATGAAGGATTAGGAAATCCTCCTCTCTTGACTGACTTACTTGACTCATCCTCATCCTCCATTTTCACTTGGATAATGTAGAGAAGCCTTTTACTGTATTTTTATTTTATTATTTTATAGTTAGGTAGTCAAGAACAGTAGAGTCAAATGAGTCAATTAGGACCGAAGGATATGTTGGACTATTTTAGGACTATCTTGGACAATCTTGGACTATTTTAATTTTGTTGCTGTTGTGATGTTGATGTTGATGCTGTTGGTGATGGTGGGCCTCTACATTTTTGTTCTCTCTCTCTTTCAGTCTCTTACTAATGCATTGAAATATATGTATAAATTGAGACAAAAAAACTGAATGAATCATATACTTGCTAATCTTTCAATCTGCTTTTCATGCTGGTATTTATTTTCATCCCTTTAATGTGTGTATACATTGGGAATAATTTTATCTCTATGTCTTTCTCAGTTCTGTATCATTTTTTACGAATTCAAGGGAGACATTACTAATTATGGAGTAGGAGGAGGAGGAGGAGGAGGAGGAGGAGGAGGAGGAGGAGGAGGAGGAGGAGGAGGAGGAGGAGGAGGAGGAAAAGGGGAGGATAATAGTGATGTACAAGGGAAGACAAAGGCAAAGAAAGAAAAGCGCATATATGATCCTAAGATGAAATAGCCGATGTTGATACATATAAGTTACAGAAAATGAAAGTACAGTAAAAGGTTCTCAATCAAAAGAAAATGGAGCATGGAATCAAGGTCTAAATTGTCAGTCATATCAGTCATAAGTTTTGGATCCGTCAATCAATCAGTCAGTTCATCAGTCAGTAAGGTAAAGGTCAGTCAGTCCATCAGTCAAGTCATCAGTCAGTCAATATTGTCAGTCAGTAGATCATCCATAGTATAAGTCAGTCAATCAGTCAGTTAATCAGTCAGTCAATCAGTCAGTCCGTCAATCAGTCAGGTAGTCAATCAGTCAGCCAGTTATCAGCTAGTCGTCAGTCAGTCCAATCAGTCAGTCAGTTCATCAGTCAATCAGTCACTTAGCACAGTTCATCAAGATTACAGGGCATGAATAATCTGATCACATTACATCAAGCAACAAGTTTTATATCAAGAAACCCATACACGTTCTTGACCGCAAACGTTTCTGATCACCGCAAGTTTTCATTAACCTTTGCTACACTGAAACCGAATACGTCACATCATTTTATCTTCTAATCATCCAACACTTCATTCCTCTCTTCTATTATTCCCCTTTCCTCTGCTTCAGTCTCTCCATTTTCGTCCTCTACCATAACCTTCCCTTAAATCTTTCTCCTCTTCGTCTTTATCACCAAGATTAGTACCTCCTCTTCTCCTATTCTGCCTCCTCCTCCTCCTCCTCCTCCTCTGGTTGAATGTCAGCTCGTTACTTTTTTCGAACAGTGTTACGGTTCGGGTTTGCTCATTATTTTCGGGTTTATATATGTATAACAGTAGTCATTTTTTTGTTGTGACAACCATTGAGAAGGCGAGGTCAGTTAATGTATGACTTGAGAAGACCTTGGGTAGGCAGTCAGCGCAGAGCTTCCCAGTCGAGCAGATAGGTGCTCGCTCGCTTTAAGTAATGTTTAAGTTTGTCTCTTTGTATTTCTATTATATATGCTTGGTGTCGGGTATATGTTAAGGTAGTTCTATAAGATGTATACTTAATGATATTTGAAGTTATTAATATTGTCAATACTCTCTTGTGCTATAAGTATTTCTTTTCAAAGAACTCGGTAGTGCTAAACGAAGAGTTAAGATTTCAATGAGCCTTATTTTGTTTATGCAACAACTACCTTATGGTTGTAACTTCCTCCTTTTCAGGTGTACTCAGACTCTAAATACCTGTGTCACATCCAGTACCTAGCTGAGGTTCGTCTCAGGCTCTTAGATTCGCGGTTCTACTCTACGTTACGTCGTTCTCTATTCCCTGACTCGCGTAATTCCCGCGTTAATGAAGGGTTAGCATAGGTGGGTGGGCCCGTGGGAGTGTCTTAGATGAAGTAGAGTTAATCGGACTATGCTTGATTGATTGGTGTGTGTGTGTGTGTGTGTGTGTGTGTGTGTGTGTGTGTGTGTGTGTGTGTGTGTGTGTGTGTGTGTGTGTGTGTGTGTACAGATAGACAAATACATAGATATAGGACACACCACACACACACACACACACACACACACACACACACACACACACACACACAACACACACACACACACACACACACACACAAAGCCAAAATTAAATAAAGTGCAGACAGACAGACAGGGAGAGATAGGGAAATAAGGATGGATGAGATAAGAATATGAGGAAGAACAAAAAAATATATATATATATATATAAAGAAGTGTGAAAGTATAAGTGTTGCAGTGTTGGTCATCATTGCTTTTTGATGACTTCCTAACGCTTTTCACCCTCTTTTTAATATTGAGGAAACGCAACATAGTCTCACTTTTGTTTCTTCGGCTCCTCCTCCTCCTTCACCCTTTCTACTCTCCTCATTTGCATTAATTTGATGTCCAATTTACACACCCTCCTCTTCCTCCTCCCTCCTCCTCCACCTCCTTTTACTCGTCCTCTTCCATTTATTCTGCTTTTTAATAGCTCTTACATATTTTTTGGTTAACTGATTATTTTTTTGTTTTACCATTTTTCTTCTCCTCTTCCTCCTCCTCCGTTTGCAGATGACACCAAACTAGGCGGTAAAGCATATACTAGAGAAAACTGCGAACTCATACAAAGTGATCTCGACAAACTATCAGATTGGAGTGATAAATGGCTATTAAAATTCAATTCCGATAAATGTAAAGTAATGCATATAGGCAACGATAACCTCATATATAACTATCAAATGCAAAATAAATCGTTGACTGAAGTACAGCAGGAAAAGGATTTAGGTGTTATCATCAGTAATGATCTGAAAACCAGTCCGCATTGCCTAGCTGCCAGTAAAAAGGCAAATATGATGTTGGGCAACGCAACTTTGCAACGACATCAACGACAACAACAACAACAATGCAACGCATTAAACGCAACTTTGAACATAAAACTCCGAAAGTAATGACACAATTATACACGTCCTTGGTTAGGCCGCACTTGGAATATGCCGTTCAATTCTGGTCGCCCTGTTTCGTAAAAGATCAAGCAAAATTGGAATCAGTGCAAAGAAGAGCAACCAAACAAATTCCATCTCTGCGAAATTCATCTTATGAAGAGAGACTGCGAAAACTTAATATGTTTTCCTTAAGGAATCGAAGAATCCGTGGGGACTTGATGGAAACCTTTAAGATCCTAAAAGGATTTGATGTCATTAATCAAGAGAACCTATTCGAGCTTTCAACTCAAGTGACAACAAGAAATAATGGTTTAAAACTAAACGGTCAACGTTGCATCACCGATCTCCGTAAAAATTATTTCAATGTTAGAGTTGATCGTTGATCGATGGAACAAGTTACCAGCAAATGTTGTCGGAGCCAGCACAATAACTACATTTAAAAACAGACTTGACGCGCACTGTAAAGTAAATGGGTATTGATAGTGCGAATTCATATCTAGTCACCCGTATCTATTAGTTGTAGTGGTAGTGATAGTTGTAGTTAGTATTTTTGATATCCTATCATTCTGCACTATGAAACTTCCATGTTCCTATCCTCTTTAGGGACATGGTATCATTTTCCAACTGTTTTCTTACAAGTAGTTGATAGTTAGTAGTATGTAGTGCAGCAGATACCCTCGTTATGGACCAATAGGTCTCCTGGTGTCTGTTATTCCTATATAATCCTATGTAATCCGTCAAAAAAACGAAATTTTCTCTACTAATTTATTTTCCAATGACCAGCTTCACAACGCAATGAAAATATTCCAGTTTGCTGACCAGAAATATTTCACTTTAACCACCGAGGTCTTTCAATCTGCTCATTTTTTTTAATAATCTAATGTAATCGCTTTGAAATCCTGTAAATGATCAAGTAGAGGTATCATGAGATTTAAGATTTGTTTTAAAAAGATAAAGAGATAGATATAGATAAAGATTTATATCCATAAAAAAATAATTGGGGGCATACGCCGAAGAGCGCGTCGCCTCGCCCACTCTACGACGCTACTTCCGGGGGTCACCACGCGCGATCCCTCATGCAGGCTCCTTTCCCATAACAAGTAGCTCCCGACAAGAAACATCAACTTGCCACAGCCACGAGCTTTGTGGGCGCCCCCTTGGCCTCCTCCACGCCGGATTGTCTCTTATAGATACAACCCGATGGGAAGGATTGGTTTCAGGGTAGCGTGCCACATGCCCATATAGCCGAAGTTGACGCTGACTGACTATGCAGGTAGTAGGCCTCGATTCAGTCTCACGGGGCAATCGCTGATTTTACACTTAATCCAGCGATACCCCATGCTTATTACCAAATGCATCGATTAGTCTCTTCAAGTCGCTATTTAGTGTCCATATCTCACAACCATAGAGTAAGACAGGGATCACAAGCGACTTGAAGATCCGGATCTTTGTCCTCTTGCACAGACACTGACAACGCCAAATACTCCTGATGAGCGAGTCCATAACACCGTGGGCTATGCCAATCCGCCGTAAGACTCCTTGACGTGACCCGCCGTCATTATGACTGCGCTACCAAGGTATGTAAAACATTCCAAGATATCAATGTCCTCGCCGCACGCATGAGCAGACTGTACTGTTTAATATCGTTAGCCTCCAAACACCTGGACCTTGGTCTTAAGCTAGGAGACCTCAAGTCCCAAAGGCTTTGCCTCCTCGTGCAGCGCCTCGAGAGCCATCACCAGGACCTCCAGCGACTCCGCAAGGATTACTGCATCATCGGCAAAAACAGATCAGTGATCTTGGTGTTGCCGAGGGATGCTCCAAAATCCCTTTGATCTACAACTTTGCCCAATACCCAGTCCATACAAGTGTTGAAAAGTTATGGGGCAAGGACGCACCCCTGCCACACTCCTGTATTAACAGGAAATAAGCTGGATACACCTCCCCCACACTTCACAGCACTCTCAGTCCTTGAGTACAGACAAGTCATCAAACCAATAGACCTTGCAGGAATCCCGCGAGGTCGCAAAAGATCCCAGCGTTACTCACTCTGCACTGAGTCAAACGCCTTCTTAAGATCAACATATGCTGCAAGTATCCCCTGACGAAACTCACGTCGGCGTTCCACCAGAATCCGAAGCGCTAGGATACGGTCCGTTGTTAACTTACCAGGCGTGAACCCAGACTGCTGAGGTATCTAATGCTTCAGCAGATGACTGCGGATCCGTGTCAGCAATAGATGGGCAAGCACCTTGCCTGGCACGCTGAGCAGTGTAATACCGCGGTAATTGTTGCAGTCCTGACGGTCCCTTTTCCCTGGGAACGACCAGCCTCCTTTTCCAGTCATGAGGAATGGTACTTGATTGCCACACGGCAGTCAGGACAGCATGTAACCCGCGGAGCATGGCCTCACCCCCAGCTTTGAGGAGCTCCGCACTGATATTACAAACACCAGCTGCCTTTCCACCCCTCAATATTGCTACAGCCTCTCTGATTTCGTCAAGAGAGGGTGCGGTTTCGTCAATGGGAGGATCGGCATCCACTGCCTATAACCCAGTGGTGTGAAGCTGCTCAGTTGGAGGGCTCACCGTGATCAACTGCCCAAAGTACTCATCCCAATGAGCCATCTGCCCATCCATGTCCGACATGAGGCGCCCATCTGCTGCTCGACTAGCACTCGCCCGAGATTGAGACATGAAACGGAGCTTCTTCAGGGCTCGGTAGGCGGGTCGGAGGTCATTAGTGTTCAAATGGCCCTCGACATCATCAGCGAGGCTCCTGACATACCTCTCATTGTCTCTTCCCAGGAGGGTTCTAGTCCGGCATGACAGAGCCCTGTGCTAGTCCAGGTTCCCAGCCAGCCTGGCAGCGCGACTCTCCTCGATTTTCTCAGGTGGATTTATATATACTTAAGGAAAACATTCAAACAAACATACATACCTATTACATACATAGAGCTAGTACGATTGTTTGAATGAAAAAAAGGCAAAAAAATAGGAAAGAAAAAAAGAAAAAAAAAAAAAAGAAGGAAAAAACTAAAGAAATAAAGAATAAATGGATAGAGAAAAGAAAAAATAAGGAAAAAAAAGGCAAGAAAAAGGAAGAAAATATAAGAAAGAAAGAAGGATAGAGGGAAAAACTCACTTTCTTTGTCTTAAGATGGACAAAAAACCAGTTTTACCTAACCTTACCGACTTTCCCTCCGGCCACTTCTTTCCATCTTTCCCTTTCTTACCTGCCCTTCCTTCCTCTTCCCTCCCCTCCCCTCCCTCCCTCCCCTCCCTGGTACACGGATAATGAAAGAAAGGGAAAAAAATACGGGAGCATGAAATCAAATATATAAAGAGGGTTCTAGTCCGGCATGACAGAGCCCTGTGCTAGTCCAGGTTCCCAGCCAGCTTGGCAGCGCGACTCTCCTCGATTTTCTCAGGTGGATTTATATATACTTAAGGAAAACATTCAAACAAACATACATACATATTACATTCATAGAGCTAGTACGATTGTTTGAATGAAAAAAGGCAAAAAATACAGAGAAAGGAAAAAAAAAAAAAAAAAAAAAAACTAAAGAAATAAAGAATAAATGGATAGAGAAAGGAAAAAATAAGAAAAAAAAGGCGAAAGAAACGAAGAGAAAACATTGTAGAAGAAAAATAACAAAAAGCTGATAAAAGCTAGAAATAAACATGGATGAATGGAAATAGTGGTAAAATATAAATAGAAAAAGAATCATGTATCAGAAAGAGTAAGATGAGAGAAAAGAAGAAGGAAATGATAGAAGAAAACAGTAGAAATATGCTGGGAGGTGAGAAGTCAATATGGAAGTTGGAATAAGGTTGGAAATATAAAGTTGAAATATAAAGGATAAACCTAAGGGGATAAATATGGAAAAATAAGTAAGGGAGAAAGGAGGTAAGACAGAAAAATGAGGTAAGAATAGGAGGATAAAGATTGGTGGAAGGAGAGGAAATGTGAGAGGCGAGGAGAAAAGAGAGAGAGAGAGAGAAAGAGGGAAAAGAGAGAAAGAGGAGAGGAGAAGAGAAGAGAGAGAGGAGAGAGAGGAGAGAGAGAGAGGAGAGGGGAGAGAGAGAGAGAGAGAGAGAGAGAGAGAGAGGAGAGAGAGAGAGAGAGAGAGAGAGAGAGAGAGAGAGAGAGAGAGAGAGAGAGAGAGGAGAGAGAGAGAGAGAGAGAGAGGAGAGAGAGAGAGAGAGAGGAGAGAGAGAGAGAGAGAGAGAGAGAGAGAGAAAAATTGAAATCTTGCCTCCCATTTTTTTTCCAAATTAGCCGTCAAAGAAACTCATGTTTTACTGAAGAAAGAGGAGAAAACAGAGGAGGAGGAGGAAGAGGACGACAAGACTCAGAACGAGGAGGAGGAAGAAAAGAGCTAAAAATAGGAAAGGGAGGAAAACAAGGAGGTAAAAAAAAAAGATAAAGCAAGTGATGGAACAGAAGGAATAAGATAGGAAGGAATAACACGAAGTAATAATCAATAGGAAGGAGGAACAATAATTAAATAAAGAAGAGAAGTAAGATAAGGAGAAAGTGATAGAACAAAAGGAAGAAGAGAGCAAAAGACAACACGGAATAATAATGAATACAAAAAAGGAACAGGAGAAAGATCAAATAAAGAATATAATGTTGATGAAGAATTAGAACACGAACACAGCAGATGATGGAAAAGAAACAAGAGAAACCTGAACAAGAATTTTAAAAACAATGGCCAGATTACTCTTATCATTCTTATCTGGTAATTTATGTGTTAATACACACTTTGTTATGAAATGATGAAGTGATGACAGAAGTAATGAGATGCTAAAATTATGATATATTTGTAAACCATTCTCAAACTCAATTACACGTCATTTTTTGTTTAAAAAAAAAATTCTGAGAATATTTTTGTGACCAAATATTTGAGAAACCAATATCAGTATGTTTACTCGTTGTTTGCATTATCATTTTCCACTGAGTTTTACCATTATTTATTTTCACAAGTACTTTTTTGGTATATAAATGAATTATTACTATTGGATTCTATGTTATTGAATCTATGAGGCTTTATGCAATGAAATAAAGTTGAAATAATTATGTTATTTTTCCAGTTAGTTATTAAATGTTGAGATGAAAGTTTTGCATGTGACAATTTCTGACCATGAGAAATCATAATAACGGTTTTGGTTCGTGATAAAGTTTGTAATTTTCCATTTTTGACATAACCTGTATCATAGAGAGAGAGGGAGAGAGATATGCCATTCATCATTTGCTAAAAGAAAATAGATATTTATACGCCAAAAAAAATCCCCTATAGGGACTTAAATAATGTTAACACTAGAGATCTATGCATCTCCTTAGAGGCATTTTTAAGTGATGGTGAGTTTAGTAATAATGTAAGTAAGCACTTCAAACAATTTACAGATTGTGTGACACGAGCAACGAATAAGCATGTGCTATGTAAGCCTCTAAATCAGCGTTTCTTAACCTTTTCCGACCTCAGCACCCCCTGTAGTCAGGTCTAGGAAGTCCAGCACCCCCTATTTGTGGCTAACATCTGGTTACAGAGACTACAGTTGCTACACTACTACAGGGATAAAGTAAATTGAAGTGAAGTACTGCTTGATCATTTGTTTTGTTCATTCTTCAAAAATAAAATACCAAGGATGCCAATATTATAGGCAAAAGCAACGGAATTATTTTCTCCAGCGCTGCCCTCGCCAGTCCAGGGTATGCTACCAACTGATAACACCAGAAGCCAGACAATGATAATATACAGAATTTGTCTGACAACCCTGGTTCACCTGCACTGCAGATCAATAAGCTCCTCTTTCAGGTTGTCAGCATCACTCCTGTCTGCCAGGAAGAGCTGCTGAATCCATTCTGGAAATGTATGATCCTCGGGAAAGTACTTTTTCATGGTGGTCTCAAGATGCGAGAGGTGAGCAACAATATTTTCTACAAGCATGGGACTGACTGTCTTATTCCCCAATATCTCGTCGAGGATAGGAAAGCTTCCCACATTCCCTCCCTGGATTCGACGATTCCAGAGTGATAGCTTCTTCTTGAAGACCTTCTCTGCACAAACAAGATTGTTAGCAAACATGCCTTGCATGGACAAGTTGATTTCATTCAAATGACTGAAAATGTCTGCCAGATAGAACAGAGAGCGGATGAACATTTCGTCCTCAAAAATTTCAGCGAACTTATTCCGATACTCTCGGAGGAATATTAAAATTTAATCTTAGAGCTCTGCAATACGGGTAAGGATTTTCCAACGTGAGAGCCACCGCACTTCAGTGTAGAAGAGAAGGACTTGATATTCACTTCCCATCTCATCACAAGCTTGAACACTCTGTGTCTGTGGTTTAAAGGACAACCCCGGATGAAATTCACAACTTGAACACAGACAGATAGAACGTCTTTGAGATGAGGCGGCAACGTCTTTGCAGCCAAAGCATGGCGATGGAGAACACAAGTCTTTCTGAGGATATTGATCTGATGGTTCTCAAAGAACTCTTCCAAGAGTCGGAATACATCTGCTGCCTTCCTCGACATTTGCAATGCCTCGCAGGAGAGGAAATAATCTTTAATTTCACAATCCATGATGTACCGGGTATACAAAATCAGTTGACTCATGTTGGAAACATCAGTTGATTCTTCCAACTGGAGACTGATGCAGATGACTGTCCATAATCTCCTGAACAATCTGGTCCAATATGCCGCAACTCATATCTGCAACTCTCCATGTGATGACATCGTTGGAGAGAGGCACTTCTTTTATCTTCTTGGCTGCCTCTGTTCCAAGAACCAGTTCTACTATCCGAATGCTGCATGGCTTAACTTGGCTTTCCGGAGCCGAATGCGAAGATTTCTCCCTGATGCACTGGTATGCCACCTCATAGGAAGCTTGCAAAAGGGATTTCTGCACTGTAGTCGACCATATTTAGAGTAATTTGCTATGTTGAGTCAAACAAATTGCAACAGTTTGTTTTATTGTTAATTATTGTTTATTAAATAGTTATTGATGACATATCCAAATTGGGACAGAGGTTTCAACTCAAAAGTTACCTAATATGCATACTTTCAAAATGACCGCCCTTTATATATATATGGCCCATTATCTCTAAAACTACTCATTTTTAGCACAATAACTGCATAACACTTGCATAGAAACATGATCCAGTGAATCTGAAAAAACATACTTTCAAACTCACATGACTCCTCTAAACATGTAGGTCAAAGGTCAAGTTGTACAAAATAGGTCAAATGGCCGTTTTTACGGGAAATTTATTTTATGCATGATTAATAGTGTTCGTCACCTCTTCAAAAACAAGATTATAGAGTCACTGCCTTCAGTGGCAAAATTATTTTCAAGGTATGCAACTATGGATGGTGTACGTATGTCTGTATGGCACTAATAATCTGAATAAATTTTCTTTTCTCAACATTTTCTAGGTCTGTTTTAATACAAATTAGACACCCCTGAATCAAACCCCACCCTCTTCGATGAACACCCTTTATCCAACCACACCATCAACTTGCCATAAGCTGCATGATCTCAGATAGTAATTTGACCCCGAACCCATTGTATCATATTCCTTGCCAACTGTGATGCTAATTAATGTGTATATACACACAACACTAACTACCTATTTTTCCAGGAAACTCTCTGGTTCTATTATTAGCATGATATATTCTCTCTCTCCTAGTAGATATGTACATAGTGTCAGGTTGTTGTTATTTAATAATGAGATGTGTATGCTACCTGGAATATCATGGTGTGTATGCAGCACATGCTTGGGCCTGTGTACTGTTCATGTACAGTGTTTATGAGCATTTCAACGTTCAACTCAACATTGGCAGTCACTGATGTATATGCCTGTTGCGTACGTGGTAAGTCCAATATTTTACAGCAAATATTAGTGAATAAAAGTTTGGAAAGTTAAGCTTAAATAACAGCCAATATTAAAACTTTAAAAGGCCTATCTAGCATAGCATTTTAGTTAGAAAAACACTGGGTAGTACTTAACTATCGCTACTGTGGTAGATTGATAGGGCCTATAGCATAGGCATAGCGGCCATTTTGGACCAAATTTTTCAATAGCAGGTAGCGTCACTATTGTTAAGTTAAGGAATGGTTTAACGACCAGCGCCGGGATATGGTGTGTAAAAATAGTGGGAGGACCAATGATCAACCAGCCCGTTAAGCACAACAATCGTATTAATCAATCGATATGTCGGATTGAACGGTTTGCTCGCCTTATGCCCCTGGGTGAGATATACGATATAGTGAACTTTAGAGAGCCTCCTGGGAGCAGTTAACATTCACCGTATCCGTCAGAATTTCAGCAATGTGAATTTCGAAATGATATTAAGTCACGATCACTATAATAATAATATTACAGTCACTGTCAGGGTAAAGTGAGGGTCCCCTTTGCTCATTAATCAAGTCACTGGTTACTATCTTTTAATTAATTTCATTGTCCATTTTTTGTCCCGGTTTCTAGGGTTACATATGCACCCATTTAACTCCTGGGTCTAGCAATGGAGAGTATAATATCATGATCCAGTATATACATTAACAATCATGACAGGATCCGAACCAGCAATCGGGGAAATTCATTATTTATTTTATTATTTTAATGAAAAATTGCTTTATATACCTTATTTGTTATGTTTTATTTGTAGGTTTATCCTGCCCTCACCTGGATTGTAACCATCAAAAAAGCTATTTCTACATGTATATTGGTATATTCTAAAGGTACATAACCATTTGTTTTATCATCTTGCTAGGTATATTGCCCTTAAATTACGCCCACTGGGGTGTAAATTTCAATAAATGTTACTGGATTGCAATGTCTAATAATTATATGTGGACCTTTTATAACTACATAATTATTTGTATAACTAATGCAATGTTAATATTTTATTATTTGCAGAACAATATAATGAATGCATCAGCCAGAAGAAAAGGATCCAAGATGTGATCTGTGTGGTTTAAATATTAAGTCAGATGAAAACACAGTTCAAATCAGTGATAAAGCAGCTGCCACAATAAACGAAGGAAGCAAGAAAAGGGGTTTGTAAGTTGAAGTACAGGTCGGACAGGAAATTCACACCAAATGCAGACACAACTTAACAAATAAAAATAATATTGAAGTTGCTATTAAATTGAAAAGAAAGTCGCAGGATAAGGTTCAGCCACCTTCACTAAGATCAAAACAACCAAATGTTTATTTCCAAAGTCATTGTATATACTGTACTTCAGGAGCAGTCGGTGAAGCAATACAAAATAAATGTTTAGCGTCTTGCTAAAAATGAGTATTTTTTACAGATAATGGGCCTTATATATAAATTGCGGCCATTTTTAAAATATGCAAATTAGGTAACTTTTGGGTTGAAACCTGCGTCCCATTAAGGATATGTCATAAAGAACAACTCAATAAACAATAATCAACAATAAAACAAACTGTTGCAATTTGTTTGACTCAAAAGTGTATATGTGGTATACTACTGCCTTGAATCCAAGTCAGAGTAGTGTGCCTTTCTGGTCATATCTAGCCCTCTTAGCCTGCAGTCGATAGTCTGTTAATGTTCTGCAGCTGGATGCTTCACTTGGTGTTCTCGGAGTCTAGCATACTTCAAATTTGAGTTGCAAATAATGAAATGGCAGGCCATAGTTTGTGCCCGGTCTGGTCCCCCACATCCAGGGGAACCAGAGGGATCATCCAGGAGTGCAGTGAAGCCATACGTGACATATTTGTCACTTCATATACGCGTCTTTGGCATTGCAGAATCACACAAGCCTATGGACAAAACAAAGGAGATGTAAGCAAAACAGCACCAATATAACTTAGACATTTGACCTTCACAATGAAATTTATTGGTGTTTTGACCATAGGTAACGTTCCCCACCAAAAATACTTCATAAAATTGGAGCAACTACTTTATGAGTCATGTTAACAGAGAAATAAACAAACAGACACAGAAGAACACATAGTATTATTCCACCTACAGGGCTATCAATCAATCATTGGGGGCATACGTCTGGGAACGCGTCGCCTCGCCCACCCTACGGCGCCACTCCCGGGGGTCACCACGCGCGAGTACCCATGCTGGCTCCTTTCCCATACCAAGCAGCTCTCGACAAGAAACATCAACTTGCCACAGCCACGAGCCTTGTGGGCGCCTCCTTGGCCTCCACCACGCCGGATTGTCTCTTACAGATACAACCCGATAGGAAGGATCGGTTTCAGGGTAGCGTGCCACATGCCCATATAGCCGAAGTTGGCGCTGACGAACTATGCAGGTAATAGGCCTCGATTCAGTCTCACGGTGCAATAGCTGATTTGACACGTAATCATCCCATCGATACCCCATGATTCTGCGAAGACATTTATTACTAAAGGCATCGATTCGTCTCTTCAAGTCACAATTTAGTGTCCATGTCTCACAACCATATAGTAAGACAGGGATCTCAAGCGACTTGAAGATCCAGATCTTTGTCCTCCTGCACAGACACTGACAACGCCAAATACTCCTGCTGAGCGAATCCATAACACAGTGGGCTATGCCAATCCGCCGTAGAACTTATTGACGTGACCCACCGTCATTATGGACTGCGCTACCAAGGTATGTAAATCTTTCCAAGATCTCAATGTCCTTGCCTCACACATGAACAGACTGTACTGTTTCATCTAGTAAAGCTTCAAACACCTGGACCTTGGTCTTAAGCCAGGAGACCTCAAGTCCCAAAGGCTTTGCCTCCTCGTGCAGCGCCTCGAGAACCATCACCAGGACCTCAAGCGACCCAGCAAGAATTACTGCATCATCGGCAAAAACAGGATCAGTGTTGATGGTGTTGGCGAGGGAGGCTCCACAATCACTTTGATCTACAACCTTGCCCAATACGAAGTCCATACAAGTGTTGAAAAGTGATGGGGCAAGGACACACTCTTGCCTTACTTCTGTATGCACAGGAAAGAAGCTGGATACACCTCCCCCACACTTCACAGCACTCTCAGTGCCAGAGTACAGACCAGTCATCAAACCAATAGTCCTTGCAGGAATCCCGCCAAGTTGCAGAAGATCCCAGAGCGACTCACGACGCACTGAGTCAAACGCCTTCTTGAAATCAACATAGGCAGCAAGCCAACATAGGCTGAGATCTTCACCTACAGGTGAATACCTACCTATAGAGACCACAAGTGTCACTATAAAAATCCAGCCTGTTCCACCAGGACACGAAGCGCTAGGATACTGTCCATTGTTGACTTACCAGACGTGAACCCTGACTGCTGAGGTATCGGATGCTTCAGCAGATGACTGCGGATCCGTGTCAGCAATGATGTGCAAGCACCTTGCCTGGCATGCTAAGCAGTGTAATACCGCGGTAATTGTTACAGTCCTGACGGTCCCCTTTCCCTTTCCAGACAGGGACGACCAACCACCTTTTCCAGTCAGGAGAAATGGTACTTGATTGCCACACAGCAGTCAGGACAGCATGCAACCTGCGGATCATGGCCTCATCCCCAGCTTTGAGGAGTTCCGCACTGATATTACAAACACCAGCTGCCTTTACACTCTCAACTTTGCTACAACCTCTCTGACCTCGTCAAGACGGGAGTAGAAGTATTGATAATATGTGTACATGCTATTTATAGTCAACCAATGATATTTTTAATAAAACAGCTGAAAGTCTTAATGTTTAGTGGAGGCTCAAACATTGTCCAGGCCCATTAAGTTGGTGCATATTTGACCAAGCGTCATCAATATATTCATCTATAAAAAAATTGTGCGACACATTGGAGAGAGAGAGAGAGAGAGAGAGGAGAGAGAGAAGAGAGAGATGAGAGAGAGAAGAGAGAGAGAGAGAGAGAGAAGAGAGAGAGAGAGAGAGAGAGAGAGAGAGAGACGAGAGAGAGAGAGAGAGAGAGAGAGAGAGAGAGAGAGAGAGAGAGAGAGAGAGAGAGAGAGAGATGGAGAGAGAGAGAAGAGGAGAGAGAGAGAGAGAGATGAGAGGAGAGAGAGAGAGAGAGAGAGAGAGAGAGAGAGAGAGGAGAGAGAGAGAGGAGGAGAGAGAGAGAGAGATTCAGATTCAGATTCAGATATTTATTCTCCATTTGACAATGGTTATTCTTTACATGTTACATATAAAAACAATATCATAAGATATAATATATTATATAGGCTTAACTCTATGTAGGATATTCGTCCATAGGGGATTCGTCATTAAAAAATAAGGGAAAGATAAAATTTTAAAACTAATAAAAGAATTCCATAATAAAAATAAAAAAAAAAAAATATTATTTGTTAAAACACAACTCAGTAGGTGCTATGTGTCAAATTGCTCACTTAAAAGATGATTAAACAACTGTTTTTTAAATGAGGATAAGGTGTTAGCATTCCTAACGTTTGTGGGGAGAGTGTTCCATAATTTTGGTCCTGCCACAAGCACAGACCTTTCTCCCATGTTGGTATTAGTTTTAGGGACATACAATTGTTGTTGTTGTCTGGTAGGAAGAGAACGTATATCTCTTACTGTTGGCAAGGACATAAGGTGTTCAGGGATATATCCGTTGATGACGTTGTAGGTCATTATGCCAAGTTCATATTTGTACTTATTATATATTTTTAGCCACCCGAGCTGCCTCAAAAACGGTGTGGCGTGGTCACGCTTTGCTCCGCCGCCCAACGCTACTTTAGCAGCAAAGTTTTGCAGCTTTTGAACTTGATATAAGTGAGTTGTATAAGTGGCACCCCATATTTTGATGCCGTAGTTAATGATGCTCAAGACAAGAGAGTGAATGGATATTAGTCGTGCGTTTTTGTTCAAATTTTCTTTGATTCGGTTTACATAAATCAACGTACCAAGAGTTTTCCTTCTAATTTCATTTATGTGGCTATCAAAATTCAAATAATTATCGAAATGGATACCAAGATTTTTTAATGATTTACTTGGAACAATCACGCATCCGTCAACTCTTAAGCAGGTGTTGGGTGGTATTTCGGAGATATACTTTCTGCTTCCCACAAACATACACTGGGTCTTTTTAGTGTTCAACATCAAACCATTTGCATGGAAGTAGTTTTTAGTTAGGGCCAGTGTGTTTTCGCCCCTGAGGATGAGCTCATCAAGTTTGTCAATGGTACCGGTATGTATGAGCTGGGTGTCGTCAGCATATTGGAGTACATGACAAGTCAGAGATATAGTGTGAAAGATCATTAACAAATATTAGAAATAAAATTGGTCCGAGTGGCACACCACCCTTGTGGCACACCATATGGAATTTCAAAGATTTCTGATAGTGCTTTTCCCATTCGTACACGTTGTGTTCTGTTATGCAGATAACTTTCAAACCAGAAGTTGTCAATATTCATCTTCGATAGCTTACTCATTAGGGATACATGATTAACACTATCGAAAGCCTTTGACAAATCACAAAGAATAATAAGTGAAATTTTCCTATTATCAATGTTATCGTATAGTACATTAGAGAGTTTTGTAAGAGCCGTTTCGGTTGATAATCGAGCTCTGAAACCATGTTGGGTATTACTCAACAGATGGTTCTCTTCTAGATAGTTAGTAAGCTGATTTGCTATAACCTTCTCTAGTATTTTTGAAAGAATGGGTAACAGAGATATAGGTCGATGATTTTGTGGTTGGTTAGCATCGCCAGACTTTAAAATTGGGACAACAATGGCTTCCTTCCACTGTTTAGGGAAAGTTCCAGTCACTATGGATTTATTTAGTATGCATGTTATGTAAGAGATTACAACCGGGAGAGAGTCTTTCAAAAACCGTAATTGGATGCCATCACAACCACAGGAGTTGCTGTTTTTCATAGACTTAATTATTAGTATAATTGTGTTATTGTCAATGGGTTGTGGTCTAAAAGTATTACTTGGCAGGTTAGTGATATCTTGGTTTGTTGCAGCACTTACGGGGTGATCTTTTGATACATTTTGCTGGGGTTTTATGAATGTTTCTTTCCCCACGTTGGCAAAAAATTTATTAAAACTATCTGCAAGGGACTTCGCTTCATCTCCCTCCTCTGCTATTGAATCACATGACTTTTTCTCAGAATTTGGGATTAACTGTCTCAATAGTTTCCAAATAGCTGAACTATTACCTTTATTGTCTTCAAATTCTTTATCGTAGTGCTTTGTCTTTGTATGATTGAGTAACCTTTTTACTTGTTTCTTTAAATTTTTATGATTTTCTTGTAACTGAGTGTTATTTCTATCCATTTTCAGGTTTCCTCTGACGTTATTTTTCTCCCTTATAAGTTCTCTCAACTCCTCACTCATCCAAGGTGCAGAGGGTCTCTTGACCTCCTTGGTGAGCAAAGGTGCACATGCATTTAGACATTTGTTAATACTTTCCGTAAAAATGTTTACTTGTACGTCAATGTTATCCGTCACGTATATTTGATTTAGGTTATAGCTGTCTTGTAATAAGAGATTACAGAGAACATCTGGGGAATAATTTCTCAATTCTCGAATGGTTTTAACAGTGGGCAAAACTCTAGGTTTCTTCAAGTTGATGGTTAAGGTAATGAGTTCATGGTCCCCCACAAGACAAGGAATGACATCAGATTGTATCACAGATTCTGGCTTGTTGGTAACAATTGTGTCTAACAGCGTTGCTGAGGTTGATGTGATTCTGGTTGGTTGTGAGACCAGAGATGTGAGTTTAGCATTATAAATTATTTTCTTAAACTTACTCTTACATGATAAAAGATCATCATTAAAATCCCCTAAAAGATAAAACTACTTATTTCCTAAAATCATAAAATCTAAAACAGCAGCAATATAATCGAAAGTTGTCGAGAGAGATTTAGGATGACGGAGAGAGAGAGAGAGAGAGAGAGAGAGAGAGAGAGAGAGAGAGAGAGAGAGAGAGAGAGAGAGAGAGAGAGAGAGAGAGAGAGAGAGAGAGAGAGAGAGAGAGAGAGAGAGAGAGAGAGAGAGAGAAAGAGAAAGAGAGAGAGAGATTATATGAGTGAATTAGAACGAATGAGAAAGAGTGTACCTT
This sequence comes from Chionoecetes opilio, assembly GCA_016584305.1. Taxonomy (NCBI): domain Eukaryota; kingdom Metazoa; phylum Arthropoda; class Malacostraca; order Decapoda; family Majidae; genus Chionoecetes; species Chionoecetes opilio. Next base: position 183,604 of record JACEEZ010017578.1, on the reverse strand, counting down.
TCAATGGTCTTATCAGAATTACTGAAACTTGAAGTTAAGGCAAAACACAACGATGCGGGGGCTTGAGCTGTACTGGTACTACGTAACTACTGCCTGCAGCGGCGCGGTCTCACCGTCTCACGTCAGACATCAGCACTCGAGTGCAAGTACACTCTCAATGAAAGTCAGTATAATGAGGTTAAGGTTTATCAAATAAAAATAGTAGTTTTGTTAAAATGTGTCCCTTCGATACTTTTGTATCCATTGCGAGGAACTCTAACATTGTACTGCCATATATGGAGCATTTCACAGCATTCCCCTAAAAGTATTTTTTGAACCCACTAGGGGTGCTAGCACCCCAGGTTAAGAAACACTGCTCTAAATCTATCTCATAACAAAATATTGCAACCATGGATAACAAGGAATTACAAGTTTTAATTTAACAATGATATAACTTTATAAGAAACTTTCCAAGAGACCACTGACATACGGAGAGGAGTATAGAAACTATCGAAATGTGGTTAACAGAAAATTAGATTCTGCGAGGAAAGATTATTATAAAATGCAATTGAAATCAGATTTCGGTAATAGCAAAAAAATCTGGAGTATAATTATTGACATACTACATGTAAAGCAAAATAAGAAAACCATTATTGAAGCACTCATGGTGAATGGTGAAATAATATTTGAACCCTATGCATTATGTAATTAAATTATTCATATTTTTCTTCAATAGGACAAGATTTAGATGCAAATTTACCAGCATCTGAGTTGTCATCTCTGAAATACCTACGTGGTTATTTTCCGTCTATGCATTTAAATCCCACAACCCTTGAGGATATATCCAATATAGTTAAACAATTAAAAGATTCTTGCCCAGGTCATGATAAAATTCATGTCAAAATTATGAAACTCACTGTTTCAATAACATTTCCTATCCTATCAAAATGACTTAACATTTCCTTTCAGTGTGGCATATTCCCAAATATTTTGAAAGTAGCTAAAATTATACCTGTTTATAAAGGTGGAGATATGTTACAGTCCTCAAACTATCGTCCTATATCAATACTGTCAACTATTAGTAAGATTATATAAATGGCTATGTATGACAGATTATTATCATTCTTAAACATGAATTATATAGTCTAAAGATCAATTTGGGTTCAGAAAAAACTATTCTCCACATGCAGCAGCAGTGAAATTAATAATAGTATTCTACAGAACAACGACAAGGGCCTTTTCACAAAGGCTGTCTTTTTAGATTTAAAGAAAGCTTTTGACAATTAAACATGATATATTAATAAAAAAAGTAGAAATGTTATGGCGACAAATTAATTATTTGATTTGAAAGATATTTAACAGGAAGAGAGCAATTTACATAAATCAATGATATAAGCTCTTGCAATATAATAATTAAAACTGGTCTTCCTCAGGGATCTACCTTATGACCTCTTCTGTTCTTAATACATATTAATGATTTGGTGCAGTCTACTGATATATTGAAATTCATATTATTTGCTGATGATACTACCATTTTTCATTCAGAACCAGACATCCAAATTTTAGAAAAAATTATGAACCAAGAACTTGTTAAGGTATCAAACTGGCTTGTATCAAATAGATTATCCTTAGATGTACAGAAGACTCATTATATCATATTTGCAGGCAATAAATATATCAACCAAGGAAATAAAATAAGTATAGGAAACAATATCATTGAAAGAATTAGTTCCATAACATTTTTAGCAGTTGTCATTGACGATAAACTGCTGTGGAAATCCCATGTTAATTACATGTATAACAAAATATGTAGGTCAGTAGGGATTATTTACAAGATAAAGGATAACTTGACTAGAGAGGCACTTATGTTGTACTACAGTTTAGTCTACCCTTATTTTCAATATTGTAATCTTGCTTGGGGCTCTGCATTGAAAACCATCACTCAGCCATTATTGTTATTGCAAAAAATAATTATCAGAGTAATATCAGGGGTAGGTTTACGAGACCATACCGATCCTTTATTTTCAGATCTTAAAATACTAAAGTTACAGGATATCCATAAACTAGAGCTGCTAAAATTTGTATATAATCAGATAAAGACTCCCACTGTAATACCTTTTGACAGAGTATCAAATGTACATAACAAAAATTTAAGGAATATAAGCCTATTACGACCTCCACAACTACGCTCATAATCAAGCAAAAGGTTTGTAGTATATTCAGGATGTCTTGCCTGGAATGAGTTGCCAGGTGAACTAAGATTAATTGACAATAGTGTCACATTTAAAATTAATGTAAAAAAATATATTATCAATGCACATTGATCGATAGTTACAGTAATGGATGAAGCAATATGAATATATAAAGGCAGAGTTATTATGTATAACAATTGTTATGTAATTACGATGATTTAAATACATATGAAGTCGTGTTCTCCTAGAATTTATTGAGTTTAAAGGAGCTCTTTAAAAATGTGTACGCATTCAAAGAGCTCTGCCTTGTCAATTTTTATATTATATTAATCATGATGTATATGTTTAATTGGGCAAATAATTGTTTTTGACTTTGACTTTGACTTTGACTTTGAGAGAAACGGTGATAAAAATATTTCGTGACCAATTTTGACAAGTTTACAGCCTCTATTATTGTTTTAGTAATTAAGCCGTTTAAGAAAGGAAATAACAATAAAAAATAATGAAAAAGCACACTAGAGACAATAAATATAAAGACAAACAATGAATATTCTTCTGGATAGCTTATGAGAAGAAAAAAAATACACGAAATTTGATTGGAGTAATAAAAAACCCTCATTTAGTTAAGATAAACAAAAATTTATTACGCGCTGCGTGTGTGTGTGTGTGTGTGTGCGTGCGTGCGTGCGTGCGTGCGTGCGTGCGTGCGTGCGTGCGTGCGTGCGTGCGTGCGTGCGTGCGTGCGTGCGTGCGTGCGTGCGTGCGTGCGTGCGTGCGTGCGTGCGTGCGTGCGTGCGTGCGTGCGTGCGTGCGTGCGTGCGTGCGTGCGTGCGTGCGTGCGTGCGTGCGTGCGTGCGTGCGTGCGTGCGTGCGTGCGTGCGTGCGTGCGTGCGTGCGTGCGTGCGTGCGTGCGTGCGTGCGTGCGTGCGTGCGTGCGTGCGTGCGTGCGTGCGTGCGTGCGTGCGTGCGTGCGTGCGTGCGTGCGTGCGTGCGTGCGTGCGTGCGTGCGTGCGTGCGTGCGTGCGTGCGTGCGTGCATGTGTGTGTGTGTGTGTGTGTGTGTGGGTGTACAATGCTTCTACGATGAGTTGTGAGATGTGAGTGAGAACATTATGAAGATGGATGCTGATTATGCGGTACGAAAAGGAGGAGGAGGAGGAGGAGGAGGAGGAGGAGGAGGAGGAGGAATGCGTTATTATCCAGATAAACTCAAAGGAGGCGTTATTACCACTGCTAAATTAAACAAGAGCTTATCCTCACCCATTACCGAAGGAGGGAAGGAAGGTAAGGACGAGCTGGCAACACTGTGAGGGTCTAAGGGTGGGGGTGTGAGGGAAATAGGTAAATAGTAAAAAAAAAGAATAAAAGACAAATATAGATGAAGGAAAGCACACACGGATGGACGGACGGACTGACGGACGGACGGACGAACAG
>JACEEZ010017578.1:165000-175000 GCA_016584305.1 Chionoecetes opilio | reverse complement strand
GCAACCAGTCGTTCACCATCACTGTGAATTCCTGGACACTCACTCTGTAAAATTATGTTTGTGATATCAGCGTGATCCACCAACTGATATATGTGTTTGTGAACTGGCGATGGCTGTGACACGTACGGCAGCGGTGCTCTAATAGCTCACCAGGAGCCAGAGTGACATAACGGGTGGAGACCGGAGCCAGGCGGCTGACCGGCTGCCACAACGCCTGAAGGTGACTCACACGCTTCACCTGCACCTTGAACACCACGGTGAGTCCCGCAACGTCACGTCGGTGTTGGAGGGTGGTGAGATGTGGCTCCTGTCCGGCATTGTTGTTCGCGATGATCCTGTCCGCTCAGGCCTGAACCTTGTCCAGGAGAGCGAGGTGTATATTTGCCGCGCTGCCCCACGCGAGGCACGCGTACTCCAGGGAGGAGCGAACCTGCGCCTTGTAGAGGATTTCTAGCCCCCTACCGTCGAGAAGCCACGACATCCTTCTCAGAGATGCCAGTTTCCCTGAGGCCACTCTAGCGAGCCGCTCGATGTGGGTATTGAAGGTCAAACTACGGTCGTAGGTGACCCCCAGTACCTCCACCTCGTCTAGCGGTGCCAGTGTGTCCCCATTGAATCTATGGCGGAGAGCTGCACCCGACCTGGATACGTTGAGAAGCTGCGTTTTGTGAGAAGCAAACTTCACTTGCCACATGCTGCCCCAGGCTGCGATGGGGCTTAGCGCTTGTTGAGCTGGTACGTGGTGGCAGTTTCCTCTTCTGAGCTATAAGTCTGGGTCAGGGTGATGTCACTCGCAAAGGCCTTCGCCCTTGGGAGGAGGTGCAGCAAGTCATTAATGTAGATGTTCCATAGCAGGGGGCCGAGGCAGCTTCCCTGAGGCACACCTGCTCTGATGGGCTGTACCTCGAACTCCCGACCACTGACAGTCACCCTCATGTGTCTTTCCCTCAGATAGTCTCTGAGGAGAGAGGCAGGAGTGCCCCGTCTATGCCGGCGGCGCGAAGCTTTATGACCAAAGTTTCATGCCACACCCGGTCAAAGGCGCCTTCGATGTCCAGCGCCACGACGGCAATGGCCGTGCCTTGGTCCAGGGCTGCACTCAGTTTAGAATCCAGCAGTAGGTGCAGGTCTGCCGCTGACCTCCCCTGCCGAAACCCAAACTGATTGGTGCAGAGCAGGTGGTGCCTCTCGAGGTGCTCCGTGATTCTCGAGGCCACGACGGTCTCCATCACTTTGCTGAGCACCGGCAGCAAAGACACAGGGCGGTAATTTTTGCCTGCGTCTTTCCACCCTTCTTGTGAACTGGAACCACATTAATGGTTTTCCAGGACTTAGGCCAGGTGCTGGTCTGCAGGCAATTTTTGAAAAGATAGGGGAGTGGACGCGCCAGCTCATTGGCATACTGGCTAAGCAGAAGGGGACTCATGTTGTCCGGCCCCACAGCTTTTTTTTCGTCCACTTTTAATAAAATATCTTTCACTTCACTTGCACTTGTTTTCACTGGCACTTGTTTTTCACTGATTGTGTCCGGCAGTGTCGGTTAGGGACCTCTCAAGGTCGGGGATGCGCATTTTTCCCGCGAAGTGGCTAGCCAGGATGTTCGCCTTGTCTTGAGCAGTGTGAGCTACGCTGCCCTCCTCCCGTAAAAGAGAAGGGATAGTGTTTCCCTTTGACTCGCCCTGCTGCTCCTTAACAAGGCACCACCAGCGTTTGGTCCCCACCTGGCCAACCCGCAACTTTCCCCTGAGGTTTGCCTTCCAGTGCTCTGAGGCTGGTGCTCTTCCTGGTCTGTGTCGTTGGGTACCTCTTGTAGGCACGCCAGGCACGATACTTGGCGTCAGAGGCAGCGCGACACTCAGGTCCAAACCAGGGCTGGTCCGATGGCTTGGTTTTGTGTGTGGCGTGTGGGACCCAAAGCATCTGTAGTGCGTGGAGTAGCTCAGTGAGCCGCCTCACCTGCTGGTCAGTGTTGCCACACACCACGTCCTCCCAGTCCGTTCCTCCTCAGTGTGGCTCTGAGTGCCTCCCAGTTTGCAGCCTCCCACTTCCAGAGCATGCGGGTGTAGCTCTCCTCACGTGGCCTCCTGAAGTGTATCTAGGTGAGGACCGCCACGTGGTCTGAGGTGCTCACAAAATCTAGGGGTTGACACTGAACAGTGTGGGGAGGGAGGTCCGTCACCACAGGGTCCAAGGACGACCCTGAGATGTGAGTGGGGAAGTGAACGTGATTTTGGAGGTCATTCACAACATGCAAGGTGCTAAAATCATCCCGAACAATGTGCTGGTTCAGGTCGCCTATGATCAGCACCCTGTCGCACTGGTTGGCCGTCATCATAGAGTCAAGGTTCACTGTGAGGAAGTCCAGCAGTGCAGTGCCCTGCGAGGGAGGGCGATAGCACCCAACACACAATAAACCTTGACCATCACTGTCAATTATTTTCAGTGTCAGTAATTCCAGATCCCTGGGCACGTGCACGGGGGTCTCCACCACCTGGACGTTGACCGTCTCCCTGTAGCACAATGCCACGCCCCCTCCCTGTGTGGAGCGGTCTTTCCTCAGCCACGGACGCGGGCATAACTGGGCGGCTCTCTCTCTCTCTCCTCTCTCTCTCTCTCTCATCTCTCACATCTCTCTCTCTCTCTCTCTCTCTCTCTCTCTCTCTCTCTCTCTCTCTCTCTCTCTCCTCTCTTCTCTCTCCTCTCCTCTCTCTCTCTCTCTCTCTCTCTCTCTCTCTCTCTCTCTCTCTCTCTCTCTCTCTCTCTCTCCTCTCTCTCTCTCTCTCTCTCTCTCTCTCTCTCTCTCTCTCTCTCTCTCTCTCTCTCTCTCTCTCTCTCTCTCTCTCTCTCTCTCTCTCTCTCTCTCCTCTCTCTCTCTCTCTCTCTCTCTCTCTCTCTCTCTCTCTCTCTCTCTCTCTCTCTCTCGTGACCAGAATTTATCGATGCATAATGTAAAAAGCTTACTCTCTCCTCCCATCGTATTTTACTTACTTGCCTTTCCTCCTCCCCCTCCTCCTCCTCCTCCTCCTCCCATTCATCCTGTTATCCAACCTCCTGCAAGCGATGGTGTGAGCATGAGTGTGTGTGTGTGTGTGTGTGTGTGTGTGTGTGTGTGTGTGTGTGTGTGTGTGTGTGTGTGTGTGTGTGTGTGTGTGTGTGTGTGTGTGTGTGTGTGTGTGGTGTGTGTTGTGTGTGTGTGTGTGTGTGTGTGTGTGTGTGTGTGTGTGTGTGTGTGTGTGTGTGTGTGTGTGTGTGTGTGTGTGTGTGTGTGTGTGTGTGTGTGTGTGTGTGTGTGTGTGTGTGTGTGTGTGTGTGTGTGTGTGTGTGTGTGTGTGTGTGTGTGTGTGTGTGTGTGTGTGTGTGTGTGTGTGTGTGAGGTCGGCGCAGGTACTTGTTATACTCTTGACAAACACCCACCCACACCCACACCCACACACACACACACACACACACACACACACACACACACCAAAAAGGGGGAGGCGGTGGCCGAGTGGTTAGTGTCTTGGAGTGCTGAACTCAATGTCCCGAGTTCGAATCCTGCCGAAGGCAACTCATTCAAAATCCTGGTATGGGAGCAGAAGGTCCCGAGTTCAAGTTTCACCAAAGAGAAACTGTCAAATCCATCGTCGAGAGGCCTAAGAAACCCACATGCAGTTATGTACCTGTCTTCCGATTGCGAGTGTGATGGAGGACTCTAGGGACTGCGTGAGCCTAAACTGAAGATCCAAACATCACAGAAAATGTGATTTTCACCTGAGACCACAGGTGTCACTATAGAAATACAGCCTGCGCCACCAACAAGCGAGATCGACCAACATTAAGACTCTTCATAAGACTACAGGCGTTATAGGCTACAACGTAAACAAAACAAAAACAAAACAAAACAAAAAAAGATCTAGGCCTTGACAGCCTTTCTTTCCGTAATACAAATACAATATGATACAATATAGAATACAATGGAAGGAAGCATGTTGTTGGAGGGACCAGGGGCGCCTCCCTGCTGAAGGCGTTCTACGAGGAAGGCAGGAAGGAAGGAAGGAAGGAAGGAAGGAAGAAATGGTAAAGAAAAAGGAGGGGCATTGTGAACAATATTGAAAGTTTTGATTCTTGGAAATAAAAATAAAATAAAAAAAATTCTTACATCACAAGGGACTGGCCAAGGGCACAACACCAATAGGTAACACAAAGCCCGCTTAGTTACCAGTCCCTATAAAGAAGACATTAAGAAAGTAAGAAAAAAGAGGGGTGTGCCAATTTAGTTCGGGAGGTGTCTTGTTACTCTTCTCCTGAAAAGATTTATGTCGTAGGCAGGTGGAAAAATTGAAACAGGAAGAGAGTTCCAGAGTTTACCAGTGAAAGGGATGAAAGAGTAAATATACTGATTAACTCTTGCATTAGGAAGATGGACAGAATAGAGATGAGAATTTGTAGAAAGTCTTTTGCAGCGAGGACGCGGGAGGGGGGGAGGCATGCAGTTAGTAAGTTCAGAAGAGCAGTGAGCATGAAAATAATGGTAGAAGATAGCAAGAGAAGCAACATTGCGGCGGTGATTTAAAGATTGAAGAGTCAGTCAGAGGAGGGGAGTTGAAAAGACGAAAAGCTTTTAACTCAACCCTGTTTAGGAGAGCTGTATGAGTGGATCCTCCCCAAACATGTGAAACATACTCCATACATGGGCGGATAAGGCCCCTGTAGAGAGCAAGCAGCTGGGCGGGAGAAAAAAAGGGACGCAGACGCCACAGGACACCTAACTTCTTAGAAGCTGTTTTAGCAAGAGATGAGATGTGAGATTTCCAGTTCAAATTTTTAGTAAAGGATATTCCAAGAATGTTCATTGCAGAAGAAGGAGATAGTTGAGTGTCATTGAAGAAGAGGGGATAGTTGTCTGGTAGGTTTTGTCGAGTAGATAGGTGATTAAATTGGGTTTTTGAGGCATTGAACAAAACAAGGTTTGCCTTGCCGCAGTCATAAATTATAGAAAGATCAGAAGTTAGGCGCTCGGTGGCATCTCTCTGTGAATCACTTAGTTCCTGCTGTGTTGGACGTCTAATAAACGACGTTGAAAAATGCAGGGTAGAATCATCAGCGTAGGAGTGGATAGGGCTTTGAGTTAGACTTAGAAGATCATTAATGAATAATAGAAAGAGAGTAGGTGTTAGGACAGAACAATGAGGAACACCACTGTTGATAGATTTAGAAGAAGAACAATGTCCGTCTACAGTAGCTGTAATAGAACAATTTGAAAGGAAACTTAAGATGAAGGTACAGAGAGAAGGATAGAAACCGAATGAGGGTAGTTTGGAAATTAAAGATTTGTGCCAGACTCTATCAAAACCTTTTGATATGTCAAGGGCAACAGCAAAAGTTGCACCGAAACCCCTAAAGGAGGATGACCTAGATTCAGTTTGGAAAGCTAGAAGACCGCTAGTAGATCGCCCTTTACGGAAACCGTACTGATGATCAGATAGAAGATTGTGAGCAGATAGATGCTTAATAATCTTTTTATTAAGTATATATTCAAAAGCTTTAGAAAGGGTGGAAGTCAAAGCTATAGGACGGTAGTTTGAAGGATTAGAACGGTCACCCTTCTTAGGAACAGGTTGGATGTGAGCAATATTCCAGCAAGAAGGAAAGGTGGAAGTAGATAGACATAGACGAAAAAGTTTGACAAGGCAGGGTGCAAGCACAGATCACAGTTTTTGAGAACAGTAGGAAGGACTCCGTCAGGACCGTAAGCCTTCCGAGGATCTAGGCCAGAAAGTGCAAAGAAAACATAATTCCGAAGGATCTTAATAATATGCATAATATAGTCAGAGGGCGGAGGAGAAGGAGGAACAAGCCCTTCATCAACCAGAGTAGAATTTTCAGCAAAGATTTTAGTGAAGAGTTCAGCTTTAGAAATAGATGACACAGCTGTGAAGCCATCTGGGTGAAGCATAGGAGGGAAAGATGAAGAAAAAAAATGGTTTGAGATGTTATTAGCTAGATGCCAGAAGTCACGAGAAGAATTTGATGCAGAAAGATTTTTACATTTTCTATGAATGAAGGAGTTTTTGGTAAGTTGAAGTAAAGATTTGGCATGATTACGGGCAGACATATAAAGGGCATGAGTTTCAGGAGATGGAAGTTTACGGTACCGTTTGTGAGCCGCCTCTCTATCTTGGACAGCATGAGAACAAGCAGAGTTAAACCAAGGTTGACGGGCTTTAGGATAAGAGAAAGTGTGTGGAATGTACGCTTCCATGCCAGAGACTATGACTTCAGTTATGCGCTCTGCACAAAGAGATGGGTCTTTGACATGGAAGCAGTAATCATTCCATGGAAAATCAGAGTAGTACTGCCTTAGGTCTTCCCACTTAGCTGAGTTGAAGTGCCAGACATATTCTTGTGGTGTATTTATATGTTGAGCTGTGTGATAGTTTTGGTTTTTGTTACTGCTGTTGTTGTTGTGGTGGTGGTGGTGATGGTAGGATATTACTTGATTTTGATTTAAGTATAATTACTACCAAAAAAAAAAAACTTTTTTTTTCTTTCTAACATTTATTATTAGTTTCATTATTATCATCATTACTATCATTACTATTTTTAATATTATTATTTATTACTATTATCGCTGGTGGTGATGCGATAGTGAAGGTTGAATAACAAAATAAGTAGTAACAGTAGTAGCTGTAGAAGTAGTAGTAGTAGTAGTAGTTGTTGTAGCAGTAGTAGTATTAGTAGTAATAGCAGCAGTAGTAGTAGTAGTAGTGATAGTGATAGTGATAGTAGTAGTAGTAGCAGTAGTAGTAAGAGTAGCAGTAATGGTAATAGTATTAGTAGCAGTAGTAGTAGTAGTAGTAGTCGTGATAGAATTAATTGTAGTAGTAGTAGTAGTAGTAGTAGTAATAGTAGTAGTAGTATAGTAGTAGTAGTAGTAGTAGTAGTAGTAATAGGAATGGTAGTAGTTGTAGTAGTAGTGATAGTAGTAGTATTGATAGTAGTAGTATTGTAGTAGTAGTAGTAGTAGTAGTAGTAGTAGTATAAGTAGTAGTAGTAGTATAAGTAGTAGTAGTAGTAGTAGTTATAGTGATAGTAGTAGTATTAGTAAAGGTAGTAGTAATATTATTGTAGTAGTTGTAGTAACAGTAGTAGTAGCAGTGGTAGTTGTAGTAGTGATAGTGGTAGTAGTGGTAGTAGTAGTAGTGATATTAGTAGTAGTTGTAGTAGTAGTGAGGAGTAGTAGTAATGGTAATAATAGTAGAGTAGTAGTAGTAGTAGTAGTAGTAGTAGTAGTAGTAGTAGTAGTAGTAGTAGTAGTGATATAAGTATTTGTAGTAGGAGTAATGTAGTAGTAGTAGTAGTAGTAGTAGTAGTAGTAGTATAGTAGTAAGTAGTAGTAGTGACAGTTGTAGTAGTAGTAATAGTAATAGTAGTAGTTGTAGTAGTAGTGGTAGTAATAGTAGTGATAGTAGTAGTAGTAGTAGTAGTAGTAATGTAGTACTGTAATAAATAGTAGATAAGTAGTAGCAGTATGGTTGGATGCCACAGTCAGTAGCGACCGGAGTTGGGGCTAGTGACCTCCAATTCGTGGAGCCGTCGTATATTTCATAAATATACATGGGGTGGAGGTATCGGTAGTAGTAGTAGTAGTAGTAGTAGAAGAAAAAAAAAAAGAAGAAAAAGTAGTAGTAGTAGTAGTAGTAGTAGTAGTAGTAGTAGTAGTAGTAGTAGTGATAGTAGTAGTATTTTTAAAAATAATGGTAGTAGTAGTAGTAGTAGTAGTAGTAGTAGTAGTAGTAGTAGTAGTAGTGATAGTAGTAGTGATAGTAGTAGTAGTGATAATAGTAGTAGTTGTAGTAGTAGTAGTAGTAGTAGTAGTAGTAAAAGTAGTCGGAGTGATAGTGACAGTAGTAGTAGTAGTAGTAGTAGTAGTAGTGAAATTGTTATTATTATTATTATTATTATTATTATTATTATTATTAGTAGTAGTAGTAGTAGTAGTAGTAGTAGTAGTAGTAGTAGTAGTAGTAGTAGTAGTAGTAGTAGTAGTAGTAGTAGTGGAGGCGGTAGCGGAGTGGTTAGCGTCTCCGACTGGCGTTCTCGGTGACCCGAGTTCGATCCCCGAAGAAACCCAAAACCTTTCTGCACCGTCGAGTGGCCTAAGAACACCCACATGCCCTGCCCATCAACTCTACCTTCGATTGCGAGTGCATCGGAGGACACAGGGGGGCGGCATGAGCCTCTAATCACAGGCGTCACTATAAAAATCCTGCCTGCGCCACCTCGGGCGAGGACCAACCATCACAGCCCTCAAGTGAACCTCCAGAGCCTACCATCCGAGCCCTGGGTTACCACTGCCTACAGGCGCTATAGGCACATATGTAAAAAAAAAAAAAAAAAAAAAAAAAAAAAAAGTAGTAGTAGTAGTAGTAGTAGTAGTAGTAGTAGTAGTGGGTGGCGAGTGTTGCCATACAGAGGGTTTGGGTTATCGGCCGATGTGTAAAAGCTATAGTGAAGCGTCTTATACTCTGCAAGGTCTGGATGGTAAACTTTGGGAATGTGGTGACAGGTTGTGCGTGTGTGTGTGTGTGTGTGCTAGTGTGTGTGTGTGTGTGTGTGAGTGAGTGCGTGTGTGTGTCTGTGTGTGGTGTGTGTGTGCTTGTGTGTGTGTGTGTTTGTGCTTGTGTGTGTGTGTGTGTGTGTGTGTGTGTGTGTATGTGTGTGTTCTTATGTGTGCGTGCGTGCGTGTGTATGTGTGAAATACAATCAAAATTACACCATCCTAAGCGACTACTACGCGTAGTGGACATGTATCAAAACGTTATCATCTGTTTTCCTTCTCTCTCTCTCTCTCTCTCTCTCTCTCTCTCTCTCTCTCTCTCTCTCTCTCTCTCTCTCTCTCCTCTCTCTCTCTCTCTCTCTCTCTCTCTCTCTCTCTCTCTCTCTCTCTCTCTCTCTCTCTCTCTCTCTCTCTCTCTCTCTCTCTCTCTCTCTCTCTCTCTCTCTCTCTCTCTCTCTCTCTCTCTCTCTCTCTCACTGTGTGTCTGTGTCTGTGTTAATTGCCGTGTTAGTTACGCCATGCAATATTCCCTATGAGTCACGTGAAGCGAGGCAGGACTATTTGCCCCGTTTAAAAGCCCATAGAAGTAAATTTCTTGTTTTTAGGTCTGTATGTATGACGTTTATACATACAAACCTAAAGACAGACATTTGCTGTTCAGCGTCACATTTTGAGCAAATATGATTAATTTTTAGTGTGTAACTATGACAATACTACATCAAAACAGGAATGATTTGTTAATATTGTTTTATGATGTTATAGCTCACATTTCACGTTCCCCTCATTGTGACCACTCACTCAATATATCAAGTGCACACTAAGGGGTAACAATAAGTATATGTACACTACAATCCGAAATATTTTTCATTGATATGATATCAAGCCCTTAACCTCAGTCTCCTCATTCAGAGTCTTCTGGTAATAGTTCCAACTTAAGCAGGTCCATGTTTCCCTTCGTGAAGACCAACCAATCTCTCAAAATTATCGGAGGTCATATCTCGCTCTCTTGACCTTCATGATATCCGACCCCTGGTAGAACAATCTCTCCACAGCTGTAGAGCTGTGAGCACATCTACCCAGGCGGTATCGGAAAGAGAAACATGGACTGCTCCAGCAGCTTGTTCCTCTGCTTCTTTGAACACCAGCTCTCAAGCTCTTTCCCCATCTTGTTGGAGAAGCGGGTAGAGTTGGTGCCCTCTGTAGCTGTAGGTCCTGGGCTCGTCAAAGCCTGGAAATAATAGATACATTCATAATGTATATATTAAGTAAAATTTTAAGTAATCTGTGTCAGAAGAAAAAAATTATGTTACATAAAAAACATGAAATAAAAAGTACTTAGATTTGTTTTTAAATATATTATTGCACCTATATCATATATATGACAATAATTTATGTGCATGACGCTCAAGATTACTAATATAATGGCTTGTAGTAATGAGCTGTCACTACTGAACAGGA